>JALPQI010010349.1:0-63060 GCA_025490895.1 Thaumatotibia leucotreta
ACAAAGGCTACTTGTAGGGTCCACGCAAAAAACGTGTCCACCAGTGCTTAAAAAAATCAGGGCAAATTCCACACCTTATTTTGTTAAAAGTTAAGTGGTTTTTCCTTCTGTAATTTGAATTAACTAGACATGTTCCTTCCGTGGACTTCACTTATGAAAGTTTAGGGTTTATAGGTTAAAATCAGCATATTAAACAAAGTTTCGTATTTTCCACTAAAGTCTCAAACAATTTACCTATTTAATTCTAATTAATGTGGAACGACTCATTTATGAATATTTTATATTTGTTGTCTGTCAAACTAACGCTACTTCGCGCACCGTACCAACGTCATTACTTTACCCACTAGTAATTAAAATGAGCTTTTACTCGCTCGTTTTTTTTTAGGATAAACCACTAAACGAACGCTTTACGAGGGAAAAAAATTGATTGAACAGTGCCTTCTACTGTTTATGTCGGGTTTTCATAGAGACACTGCCTTTATTTATTGTCTTAAGGAAATTGGGTTATGTTCCAAGCTAAGTAGGTACTTTAGGTTTACATTATGAGCAATTGAATATTTTCTACTCAAATATTTACAAAGCTAGATAGAAAGATAAGGTAAATGTCCCCTATTACGGCATGTTAAGGGTCTCGAGACTTTGTGTATTTTTAAATAAAAATCTTAGGAAGATACCACTACAAAAGCTTATGAATATGTTATATTGATTCTTTGACAGTTAGTTTATGCATACATTTTATAGATTTTGCTCAAACTTTTTTATATATTAATTTAATTGTGAACGTCTTATTTGCTGCCTATTACGTGATAAAATTCGGCGCTGCTCCTAATTTCGTGAACTTGCGGCCCCTATTTCGTGATAAAGATATTTAGAGTAAATGACTATTGTTTCTTTAACAAAATGTTATTTTTAACGAACTTGATTAAGTTAAGATACTATACGGATATCATTTAAATAAAACAACATGGTTAAATGAGATCCAGCTTAAAGTTTTCATTTCTTAATAATTAAACAAGATAAAATCTACCGATTTGCATACCATAATACTCTATAGGCGGTTAAAAACAAACTTAAATAAACTTGAACAGTAAACAATAAACAAAAACCTCTCTTTGATTGATAACGAAATAAACATTAATTAGGGTAGACCGGGGTAAATCGGATCAGCGGGCGAATTGGATTAAGGTCCAAAATCTCTAAGGCTCGAGTTTACCACACTTTTATTCTAAGAATAGCGCTTACTCTCAGATACTAGTGACAAATTACTATGGAGTTTTGACATTACTATCCCAGAGTAAGCATTATTCTTAGAATCAAAATTTGGTAAAACGCACCCTTAGTATTTTAAAAGATTCTTCAACAATTTGAAGATTTTTAAAAAAATACTAAGTGTGCTCAATAGCACACTTCAGTTGAGCAACACTTCCTCTCGTTGTCCTTAATCGTTAATAAAAAAAAATATGTAGAGATTTCGGACCTTGATCCGATTCGCTTCGGTCTACCTTAAGGTGCATTCAGACCAAAAGAGCATTCGCTGTTCTATCCCCCGCTCTACGAAATCAACCAATCACGCTTTGTGTAACGATCGAATTTCGTAGAGTGGGAGGTTAGAATAGCGAATGTTCGCTTGGTCTGAATGCACCTTTAAATTAAAATCAGAATATAAGTAATTAAGTATACGATTATGTATGTGACTACGTATAAGAGGCATTAAACACGAGTGTGATCACGTTATGAAACTCGCCTACGGCTCGTTACATAAAACCACACTCGTGTTTAATGCCTTTTATTATGCGCCAGCCACATAAATAACTATTATTTTATTAAACGATCGAGGACAAAGAGAGGAAATGTGGCTCATTTTAATTGCGCTCAATTTGACGAAATGTGAAAACACTAATATGGGTATTTTTGACCTTGATCTGATTCGCCCGGTGATCCGATTCTCCTCGGTCTACCCTACTGTCTCTCTATCGGTAAATTTACGATACGTGCATGTCTGTTTGTTACCCACTACTATAGTTTACACTATCACGAAATTAGGGAAAAGTAATAAACGCTGGTTCCTAATTTCGTGATACTGACTTTTTGAAATTCCCGCGATTATTTTTTTAAGTTGATATATAAATTACGTAGATGTGTTATAAATAATCTTAAATGTAACAAACAAACACAACAATAAGTAAAGTAAACCTAATTATAACCAAATTTATGCTGGTAAGTAATATGTGAATTTACCTAAAAACTGTGAACTTGGGTCAGGTTTAAACTCTTTTTATGAGAATTCAAGTGAAAAAAACCTATACCGGAATTAGCTCAAATTAAACTTAAGAAAATACAGTATCTAGTTTTTCATTTACAATACAATTTACTTTAGTTGTTATATTAATAAACAATCAATTAAAATAAGTCGAGAATTCCCTTATTTCGGTAGTATCACGAAATAAGGGACATACCAAAAATTAGGTGCACCTTATTCCGTGAGTCAATCAATTGCAATTTTTAGCAACTTCTATGTTTAAATATTACATTTTTCTGTGTCAAATCGATAGTTAAAGAATTCAAAGAAACACTCTAGAAATTTCAAATCAAAAGGACTTACCTTTGTCGTTTTATGAGCTTAACAAATGAGAGCGCGAACCTTACGGCCACGCTCGGCGTGTGCACACCAAATAGCTGTTTGCGGCACACTGACTGTTCCGAGTGACGTATCGTAGAAAGTGTAGGTACAATAATTTTGAAATTTATTTTGTTAAAAAGCTTAAATAACGAAGATTTTTTACCCGTTTATAATTTAAACATAAGATATTCTGATTTCTTATTATTTGCGCGGAAGTGAAAACTACCGTAATAGCGTACTATCACGTAATAGTGGCCGTTTACCTTATATAGGTACCTACCTATTATACAGGATGATCGCGACCATTGGCGAGAGATTTTTAATGATTTATTCCTGATCCTATTTAGAATAATTATTTTATGTTACATAAAATTACCAGGATTCGGCTTGGTTTCAGAGATAATCAATCTTTTTCGAAATAAGTTTTTCGTCGTAACTCGATAAGTATATAAAACTTATTACGCGCCAATTCAGTTCTTCTACGCCTAGTTCGGCATAGCACGTGAATGCCGTAACCTCACGTCTACCAGATTCTCTGTCAAATAGCTTTGCGTAGCTTCAAATTTAGTTTTACGTATTTTGGAAAATCCCCCAAAATGTAACGTTTAAAAACACAAGCTAAGAAATCAATTATGTATAATATATACTAAGTTAATTAGCACATCCATTCCGGCATCACTGCGGGCTGACAGGAAACTAGATTATTTTAGTTAAAATAAGCTGTTGCAACTTTTAAATTCAAACGGTTAGCAAACTTTTGTGGCTACCTGCGTAGGCATCATTAAGGCGGGAGAAGCGCCATAAATTCCTCCGGATAATCGTTTTTATTACCTCGAATTTGAATTGTGATCATAAAACGTCCGCCGCCGGCAACATTGCTTCCCTCCCTTTCAACATTAACCATCCCTTTACAAATTTCGGCTTTTGTCCATTAAACAAATGACCAACTGCTTTGAGAGCGTATTAGCCTAAACCAACCGCCGCACAACAAACTCGGGAGAACCAAAAACAAATGTTTACTGTCACAAAACAAAACCTTGGTTATAATAATCAATACAGCCTTCCGTGTTGTAAGCGAACAAGTGGTTGTGGTGAATACTTGAATAGACGTTTTGAAAAGCGTCAATTTCGGAAATGAATGTTTTTTTAAGCCTACCTTGACAGTTCTTAGCGCGCCGTGAGCGGCGTCCTCGGCCCAGACCTTGACACCGTCTTTTTCGTACTCTAAGGTCCAGCCTTTTTCGGAGGCGAGCAGGTTTTTCAGGGTTTCGAAGTCGGAGTCGTCCGCTACGCGCGCCTCGCCGCGCGCCCAACCGGCTGAGCCCATCCGACCGCAGACATCACAGCTCGACTGCCCGCCTGGCCTGTCTCTGCAGCATGGCCCGATGGCTCGATACCGCGCATGCGCGCCCTCGGCTTTACTTTTTGCACACGTGTTGGTGAAAGCTGCTACGGCTGTGTGGGTGTCCCGGCTGAAATGTGTATCGTAAAGTATTGCAGCGATGGGCATGTAAATAATGGTAAGTATTCCGTGCGCCAGCAGAATTCGAAAAAAAATGCAAACAAATATGGCTGACTTTCAATAGAATTTGTTGTCTTTGATACATACCTATCGTCAAACACGTTCGTAGATTTATTTTTACGTACCTACTAATTAATTGATTAGACCGAAATTGTGCTCTGAAAGTACCTACAGTACAGTGAAGTGCAAAAATAGGGTCCCCTTTAATATGCCTAATATTAATAGTCCTAACATGAATTCGCATAACGGATTTGGCATAAATAATTAAGCATAATATTGAATAGGCAAAATAATAAAATTCCATAATGCTTAATACGCATATTACTGATTATGCATAATTGAAATATGCATAACATTATCAAATATAACTTTATTCGTCCTAATATGGATTAGCATAAACTTAGAAATCAAGCGAATGAGGCAGATCGGGGTAAAACCAAGAGAGTAAGGTTAAGTTCAAAAGACTAATAAGCAGGAGCGACGAAGCGAAGTTGATACCTAGCTACCTACACATCCTAATGAACACGTCAGATACAATCAATTAAATAAAACATTAGGTATTTAATAATGAATTTTATTAGTAAAAAAATCACATCTTGGTAGGCGCATGAGGCGCACAGTACAGAGTGTGTACCTATTTAATACGGG
This sequence comes from Thaumatotibia leucotreta, assembly GCA_025490895.1. Lineage (NCBI taxonomy): Eukaryota > Metazoa > Arthropoda > Insecta > Lepidoptera > Tortricidae > Thaumatotibia > Thaumatotibia leucotreta. Next base: position 4,791 of record JALPQI010010349.1, read on the forward strand.
CGTATATTTTAATGATGCTTAAAACCTATTTACCTACATATACCATGATTTCTACGATCACAAAACGATACTCGTAACTGTATCCCGTACAAAATACACACGCCGTATTTATGAATATTTTAAATTGGAAGGGTAAAAATGTGTGTAATAATTAAAATAATCAATATTTACTATAAAAATATAAGTAGGTATACATGTATGTCAGTCAATAAAATATGTCAAGACCTAAACATTAACTGTTATACCTACGCACAATGCACAAGTAAAAAAAGTCTAAACTAGTTTTAAATTGGAAGCAATAGGTATAATAATATATAAAAATATTATTAATACGTACTATTCGACAGTAACTTGGCAAAAATATTAGGTACCATAAATAGTATTGGTTTCGCTACGCAATCTATGATCGGTCATTAGTCATTATTATTTTATCTATTATATTTTATACCTTTCATTAAGTATACCAATTAGTATTATGCTCATCCTAATTATTCCAAATCATCGTTATGATAGTTTACGTTATACGTAAATACATTATGCGTAATCGCTTATGCGAAATTATGCTTATGCCACTTAAATAGTATGCTTAACAACGCTATGCCAATTTGAAGTATGCGTAATAAATTATGCGAATTAATATAGACTCGCAAAAATAAGTATCGAAAGAATCCGCTCAAACCTACCTAAATATGTTACGACGTTCTTATTATTTATTATACAGAATTAGAGTGCACTGGGACATGTCTTTGAACATTTTTGTGTAGGTACACCTTATTTTGTCTTTGACTGTACTGCAAGTTTTTAGGTTTGTTAAATAATGCAAGTTTTAAGATTTGTTTACATTTTTTCATTTTTTACTGGCGCACGGTACCTATACACGTAGATACATAATTATCGAAATAGTTAATGGTTAAAACAGTTCATTTATTTATACATAGATTACATAGCATCACCTACATTATCTACATTTCTGTTTAAACTCATTACTAGCAAAAATAATAACAATCAATCCTCTTGAAGTTCACAATTTTTGTAAACTACTGTACGTACGTACTGTGCGTACCTGAAATGCTATATTTTAAGATGTATTTGCTTTAAGTTTGCCATAATAATTTCAGTATAAGAGCTCGTCATAATTCCTGATATTTGTTTATTTATAAGTAGGTGTATATTTACATTCGTCACCAAGTTACCTTTAGAGTACCTAGGTACATACAGAATAAGTAGAACAAGCCTTGTACCTAAGTTTATCTATGTACCTAGTGTAAGATTGTCTCCGACAACGCATTGTCCGTCTGTCTGTCAATACCGTTTCTCAAATACCATGGACATAGTGACCAAAGAAATCGCCTATACGCTGCTTACCCTGAGGCCTTAAGTAGATGGATTGCCTCATTTAGACATTTGAAAAGAAAAATACTTACTTGTTTGTTTTTATTTAATTTTGATTGCCGACACAAAGTCAATATAATATCGTTGTGTTCTATTATTTACAACTAATTCAATTATATGAGGACTATGCGTATTGGTAGTTCGATTAAATCGGGGTATATCTACTTCAGTCTCGCAAAAGAAGTAGGTACCTACTTAGAAATTGAAATGCGGCAACATTATTAAGTCGTCCCATATTTTTTTGATTAATTTGGAAAGGACGAGATCATGTCTACTCTTTCTTCCCAGACTGTATGTAGGTATATAATACGCAAAAGTAGATGGGCAGTAGGTACAGATAGGTAGGTAGGGCTATTCGACCGCCCCCTCTCGTTAAATATCTCCCCGGGACATCGATGTGGCCAATTAAAACCATAACTCGATTCCACCGCTTTATTGGGTTGCGTTGCGACATCATATTGCAACGATCCCGAGAGGATTGACACCATTAAAGAAACTAATCCTGTAACAATTCCATGCCATAGGTACCTACTTACTACTTGGATATGTTACTACTCGTAAGTGCACATATTGTTTCGTATTGGCACGAATGAAATATATCTGGCAGATAAATGTTAGCTGCCCGTTTCATATGTCGAAAACAAACTGATAGGTAATTGTATCTGTCGGATATATTTATCCGAGGACTGTGTATTGTCTTATTTATTTTGTTATGAAGTTCCAACCTTACTTTCTTAACCTTACTTTGCTTTGAGTTTTGCGATAGTATTTATTGCTATGTAAAATAAGAGTCGCACAGCCAAAACTACATTAAGCATGTCAGTGACTATTAGTAGATTGTTCAACGAGGGACTAAAACAGGCCATTATGACACGAGATATTTATCCACCCGAGCGTAGCGAGGGTGGATGTAGTTCGAGTGTCATTATGGCTGTTTAGTCCCGAATTAAACACTCTACTTTTCACTTAGAATGCGAGTAAAAAAACTACGGTATACATAATCTCAGTATTTAATAACAGAAAGAACAAATAAGAAACAAAAAAAATCTATGTTCTGCGATGTCAAAACTTCCGATTTCTTCGGAACATGGCCACTTGACGATAAGTTCGCAAACTTTTTCAAGTTATATGGTTTAAGTAGTTGCAGTGTGGTTTTAAGCATGGAATATATGCTACAAGGTGATGACGGTTGATATTTTTTAGATTTTTCATCAAAATATGTCAGAAATACGCCTTCCATAAATGACGTTGGTACCTAATTTGCTTTCCAGTTTTCCAATCCATTAAAGTCTGATACGCTTTTGAATATATTACACTAGATTTCGGCGGCAAAAGATTTTGCACCACCTCTTTTGCATTCTTCTTCATTCTGGAGTAAGGCGTTAATACTTCTTCATCGCATGACGTGACATCGTAAATTATATAACTACGATTTGAACAATATTACTTATGGACAAAAACACAAAAAATAAGCAATCTAATTCGTTCCGCGTTTTAGTTTTTATCTGTATTCCTTTTTCGAAATATGACGCTTTAAATACTTGCATATTTAGCCAACGAATTGGAGCTAACTACATAACTATTTTGAAGCTAATTGGTTATTAAAACATATGTAATAAATCGGATTCAATCTTAATCATATATTAAACAAGTATTAAATATACAGTTATATCAAGAAAATAAATCGATTCTCCTTAATATTTTTGCATGATTGACATTTTGAGGTTATTTTCAATGTCAATAATCGTTCGTTCAAAAATCATAAACACCAGAAATGGCTGTTTAGGGGTTTCCAAAGTCAATTAAAAAAAAGTTTAGAGGTTGTATACACGGCATGCACAAAAGTGGTCCATACACAAACACTGAAAATGACGACTATCCTTTATTCTTGAACACCGTGAGTGTGGCTGTTTACGGGTTTCCAACGTCAATTAAAAAAAATTTACTTTAGTCCCTAGAGATTAATAAAGAGTTTTAGTCCCGATATGCAGGGACTAAAATAACATTTTAAGAGCATGAGAAGTGAAAAACTACTTATAATATTCATAAAATCATAACCTAACCTACCTAATTTATGAAATGAAAAACTATTATCGGGTAGCTAGTAGGTACTTCCCTACGATAATCGACGTTCCTTACGACGGCAAACATATATTATTATAACCAAATATATAGACCAGGTAAATAACAATCAATCCTTACTTACTGGTTACATTGATTACTAAAATATTACCCTTCCCGCCGAACAAAAATATCAATTTTGAATTAAGTATTAAACGAGTTGCGTAGGCTAGTATATTTAAATAACGTCTTTCAGTGAAAATTCCTAAAACCCAACCCAAATACCTACTTAATTAATGCTTTAGGCACTGGTCTCACCGCGAGCTACTAAGCTATGAACTATCGGCTATAAACACGAACAAAAGATACACACTCCCGTGTAAATAAAAGAGACACGGGAGTGCGTATCTTTTGTTCGTGTTTATAGCTTATAGCCGATAGTTCATAGCTTAGTAGCTCGCGGTGAGACCAGTGCCTAACCACCGCATAACCTTTACGTGAAACGGGCTTATACCTAGACATGAAACGAAATTCATTTATTTCGTCTTCTATGATGCGACTCACGCAGTTCTCCTCTACAGATGTAATTCGTATTACTTTTAACCCCTCGTATGTGGTCTGTCAAAAATATACTATAGTACCTAAATTAAACCTTATGAAAATTCAAATTTTCTGTTACATTGGTGATTTTCGGGTCTTCTCGACGGTTGGCTTAATATGACTTCTGCCGGCAAGAACAGCCGGAGAGACTAACAGGAATAAAATAAATATCTATAAATAATTTTCGTAAAAACTGAAACTAAATCGTAGGATTCGTTTGAAGTTACTACATCTGAATGAAATTATGCAATAGGTAAATATTAGGCAAATCGTTAAGAGGAATAATACAAAAGGTTACAAGGGGTATGATACACATAAATATCAAAAAATACCTTTATTCATTTTAGTCATATTATATTTTATTAAATAATAACTTTAAGATTCAGTTCAGGCTACAAATCAAATATGTACCTATATGGTAGCAGAGTTCAGACCATTACATAACAATTATATCGACCTTAAACATGTTACACGTGTACCTATGGAAATACATTCTAAAATATCTGTTGCATACTTAATAAAACCCGTGCAAGTTGCATTACATGTTTCATGCACGTAAAAATGTAGGTAGGTATCATTAGTACATACCAGAGATATTTATGTCTAGCCTCGAAATAAAATTTAACCACTATATGTAGTGCTCCCACATTGATTGATGTTATTTTTATTTCAGTTAATTAACGTTATAAAACAAAGTGTAACAAGGACAATATTATATGTATAATACCTACTAGAATGTCAAAGAGAGAAAGATGGTGATATATTGTACATATAACATTTTCTAACGCCAATACGGGAGCACCGTTAGTCAGAGTGAGTCATCTAGATACATTTTATACTATACTGCTAGAAAACAAAAAAGTTAACAAAGCTAAAATCGTGCACTATTTTATAATCACGCACTTTTAGAATACTAGGTATCTTGATTTTATCACCAACATAAACCTTGCGTTCACAAACATTTTTAGTTAAAATCATTGATATTTATTTGTATTAACGTAAATTATTTATCTGCTATCGTGTTTCACGATATTTGACATAGACGTCAAATGCTATGGAGAGTCAGCTATATTTGTTTACACTTTTTTGTTTTCTACTAATGAACAGAATGCGCATATTTTTAGTACTAATTGCTGTTGGATGTCCGTGCATACATACAAATAAGTAAGTATTTACTTGTAACTAGGGCGTTATACTTTGGTCACAAAATATAAATGCAGTAAAAACGTGCGTCAATTTGTATTCAGTTAGATTAGCAGGAGCTAATGTCGGGGAGAGCCTTGCCGTCGCAGTGGTTCCGCCAGCCGTACCAAGCTCGGAATCCGTGGCGTTTGAAGATCTTCTTCGCGCACTTGGAGGCCTTCGTGATGTCGTCCGTCATGACGTCTGTAATCATGTGTTTTTTTTACTCAAGTGGTAGGCTTACGAATTATGGCAGAGGCTAGCTGCCCTTTAATCAGGTAGAATATGTGTTTGTGACTGTTGTCATCTAAGTAAGGATTGGTTGTGTTGGGTACAACAATGTATTCTATCACGTCAACGTTTATATTACATCTTGAAATTACGATTGATTTATTTTATTGTGTATAACTGAAGTTAAAATTAATTTTGTAGCATATCTAATTTAATATATTTGACATTTGCTAGATTTATAGATTGTAAATTTATTATGATAAATTGGAATTATGATTAATTTATTGAATTGTATATAATTGTATTTTAAAATGAATTTTGAATCATATCTAATTTACCGTGTAAGTGTTGGTTATTACTGTAGGCTTATATGTGTGAAATAAATAAATTGAATTGAATTGAATCAGTGAGTTCTTGTTCTTACCAGCACAAGTGACATGGCAGTCCTTCCCAGGAGTGGAGGTGTTGCTGCACCAGTATTTGTCGTTGATCTGGAAGAGCCCGTAGTCCCGGGAGCCGTTCTTGTTCACCGTACCCTTGGCATCAGTGCGCCCGTGGCTTTCATTTTCCACCAAACACACCCCTGGAAAATACAAAAACGGTTTCATGTAGCATACTTATCCCGCAAATTCTAAATTCATTATTCACTACTTATCGAGGCTCAATCAATTTATACTCCTCGAAAGAAGATAAGTACTTATTTTGAAGACTATGTCTACGTTAAAACCACAATGTGAAACCAAGATGTTTAGTGAAATTCCTTGTTTGCCAAATTTAAACGTCGGATAGATTGGACTGATAACTACGAACAACTTTTTCTGACAGGTCAGGCTAGGAGAGAGGCCGAAGTGGTCCTAATTTTCTTATGAGTAGTAAGTACGAGTATAGTTAGGTATGTGTTTTCGGATTGGCGTGATTCTCGCAATCACGCCAATCCGAAAATCCGATCTTTTGCGCAAAATTGCATAAACAAAATGTATTGTCTGTCCGAAATGCACGGTGTAACAAAAAATGGTGGTAAGTATCTAAGATATGTCTTAAAGAATACATTGTTTCATTACAGTATTCTGATGCGGTAATAGTACATTATGATACAAGTGTGCTAAGTTGATCATTATACTCGAGGCGGTATTGTGGGCGCGAGCTGCAAGCGAGCGCGCATAAGATAGCAGAGAGTATAATGATCAATGCACACGAGTTTCATACGACGTTTTTCAACACACCTGGGATAATTACCGACTTTTAGTAACACTTTTACTAACCTTTGTTGCTAGGTAATTACTACTTACTTAGTAGGTACTATCCCAAAGTTACGTTTAACCTTTTCATTTTATTCTTGTTCTTGTTCATTACTTGGTTCACAATTCACACAAAAGTAATACTAATAACAGTAAATACAACAAAATAAACGCAACAAACATTTTAAATTCACTCCACTCCGAATAACAAAATAAATAAAAACTTTAAAACGGCGCGCGCATATCTAAGGAATTTTTAAACGCGCGCAGATTTGTAAGGCAGCAATCCTAAGGACAAACAGCCAATATAAAAAAAAACTGCGAATCATTAACGATATCATAAAATAAAATTATGATAAATTTACATTTAATATAATTACTTGGTAATTTGGATGCACAATATAAATATTTTTTTTTATTTATATGCGAAAATTTACAGTATTTTGAAATAATATTCTGGATTCCGCTATTTCTGCCACATGTCAACTCGTTGGTCAATTTAAAAAATAAACATAACCTGACTAAATTCGAATGCTTCATCTACGGGGCATTTCACGTCAGGCGGACAACGAAAAAAGGGTCAAGTTCTGGATTTTGTTTATTTTTGCATGAATCAATTCATAACCTATATAAGAATAAAAAAGGGTTTAGCAGCCTTACCGAACAAGTGGTGCCTTTCCCCACGGATGAGGTCAATATTTTAGGTGGTGTACTAGCAGGACTTAAGAATACTCCATGCTTAATATCAGCTCTAGATCTTCTTTTGTTTCAGAGTTATTCAAGATAATGTAAAATATACAGGGTGCCGTTGAAAGTGGCATATTTCGTAAACTGTTCAAGTTAGATCAACCAAACAAAATTGTGTTTGATAACAATAAAATAAACTACAAAATGCATATTTTTAACCTGCATCTTGTCCTTATTTTTCATAATAAAAAAAGGTTTCTTGTTTTTTTTTCCATATTTTTTTTTATTTTACGCGGAGGTACACCTACAAAAAAAATATGCATACATAGCCACTAATGTCCACTGTATACATAAATAAAAATATTTCCGTAAATCATCGTGCGTCATGCCAAAAAAAATTTTTTTTCAGAAGTAGTTGTTACTGGCATACAAATAAAGTACCAGTGCAGTGTGAACATAAGTTAGTGTGTAGGTGTACAATCTCTCGACACTTACCGCACAAAATATCATTGACGTAAATTGACTTATTAGTACATTTGCTTTATAAAAGAGAGATAAACATTTGACACATAGTATTGTTTTCTACATTTGATTTGTTGCATTTTCTGTAGGAAAATGGAAAAAATGGAAAAAATTAAGTGTAAGTCTTGTGAAAAAACGTTAAAAAATATATGTGGAAAGAAAAAATGCATACAAACTGGACAAGAGGCTGATTTATACAGGGTGTGGCCTGTAACAGGAGCAAAAAATCAAATGGAAGACTCCTCTGACTGCCTCTAGTTATTCGCAAAAGGTCCCAGTGTTTTAAAGTTATCCATTAAGGAGAAACAGTATGTTAAAGTTACGACCTATGAGTGATGTATCTAGTAGGGTGTCCCCTATTTTACAAATTTTAGAAATTAATAACGCATACCCCCTAAATCGGTTTCTTTTACCTCAAGAAACACTGAAAAAAAAAAAAAAGTTCATTCCTGTAACTGCAACCCGTGCCGACTATCATGCCATTTTCCTATACAATGTATGAAAATGACCAAAATTTTTTTTCGTTTTTTTTTATTTTTTTCTATGGCATTAAAATATACTACTGTCTTATAAACATTTTATCATAAAATTAACTTGATGAGAACAGAAAAACAATACATTATTATCAACTTACTGTCTGACTATTTTTTTTCATAGTAATTTGTATGGGAATTTCAGATGAAAGTCGGCACGGGTTCCTGTTAAAGGAATGAGCTGATTTTTTTTTTCAGAGTGTTTTGGGGTTATAAAAGCCGATTTAGGGGGTATGCGTTATTCATTTCTAAAATTAGTAAAATAGGGGACACCCTAGTATCTAGGTATCACAACATTGTACCTTATTAATGATTAAACATATTGGAAGTTCAGTGGACATAAAACTAAATGAGCTAAAAAGTTTTTTTGAACTCATGGTTTTTTAACTGGTTTAGCAAAAAAAAATTTTTTTTTTGTATTACACCGATTTAACTTTTTTGGTATAAGTCAATTTACGTCAATGATATTTTGTGCGGTAAGTGTCGAGAGATTGTATACCTACACACTAACTTATGTTCACACTGCACTGGTACTTTATTTGTATGCCAGTAACGACTACTTCTAAAAAAAATTTTTTTTTAGCATGACGCACGATGATTTACGGAAATATTTTTATTTATGTATATAGTGGACATTAGTGGCTATGTATGCATATTTTTTTTGTAGGTGTACCTCCGCGTGAAATTAAAAAAAATATGGAAAAAAAAACAAGAATCCTTTTTTTATTATGAAAAATAAGGACAAGATGCAGGTTAAAAATATGCATTTTGTAGTTTATTTTATTGTTATCAAACACAATTTTGTTTGGTTGATCTAACTTGAACAGTTTACGAAATATGCCACTTTCAACGGCACCCTGTATATTTTACATTATCTTGAATAACTCTGAAACAAAAGAAGATCTAGAGCTGATATTAAGCATGGAGTATTCTTAGGTCCTGCTAGTACACCACCTAAAATATTGACCTCATCCGTGGGGAAAGGCACTTCTTGTTCGGTAAGGCTGCTAAACCCTTTCCTCATCATTACTTTTCTTTTTTTTCAATTAGTTTAAAATTTATGGCAATTTGAATAATTGAAAAAATGTAAGGAGCAGTTTTTATAAACATAATTATTGAAGTAAATTATTTAGATTTAATAATAAGTAATTTGTGATTATTTAAAAGTATTAATTGTATTTTTGAAAAAATAGCCGCAATCTGAAATCATTATTTTTTTCCATATGTTAAACCGGAAGTTAGTGTTAAAAAAATATTTTTCTCAAACTTCGCATTTTTTTTAATTTTTTATTTTTTCATAAAAATGTAGCCTATAGTATATAAATTATATGTAGAAAAAATTACAATGGCACGTTCATGTTTTTAGGAGGTACATCCATTATAGTGCTAAGGTGTCGCACGGCGGGCTATACCGGGTGGTTTCTTAAATCGAGACCTGTAGCGCCATCTCTTATCAATCAATAATATTAATATGTCTACTTGTAATGTATAGTTCGATATCGACCTTGAATGCAAGAAGGAGATAGATAGTGACGCTTGCAAGTGTCAAGTGGATGTTGCGTTACTTATTTAGTGGTTCCATAGCTGCTGCGCTGTGCGTTGTGTTGTGTTCATTTCAATGTAAAAATAATTCTAATAGAATGAATTATTACTACGGTAACCGATGTTATAACCCATTTAAATTATTTGGATGAGATCATCCAAAGAGTGCTGTTAGAAAAAAATCAACTTATTTAGCTGAAAAGTGGAAAATGTCGCCTTTTTTTATGTGTGTTCGTCCTGCAGGATGCGGCTTTAAAAAGATATACCAGGAAATTGATGTTTACTGGAGGAAATAATAGCGAATCAATGTTTCCTCCAGTAAACATACATTTCTCAAAATTCATTAAATTTATATAATTGTTCTGACTATTAGAGACTTCATCTCTAGATAATGTACTACTATATCTGTATTTATATTAAATCAAATTTATGTTTCGTTTTTAATTAATGCATGTTAGCCGTAAGATGTTATAAAACTATTATTTGAAAAAAGAAAGTCCCGCTGAGTTTCTTGCCGGATTCTTCTCAGGCAGTGGTGTAGCGTTAGAACCGGAGGTAGTTTTTCTTTCTCTCATTCGCTATTTAGTTGAACGGTTCAAAAGCGCTCGTTGCTGGGCCTAATTGAATAAAAAATATTTTGACTTTGACTTTGAAACACCAATTTCACGTTTTGATGGTACGTACATACGCACACAACGTGGGTACCAGAGTCTCCAGCCAGAATACATTGTTTCGTCCGCAATGTAGAAAATTTGGTTAGCCCTACTTTTATGTCAGGGTATTCACTCTTGAATTTTTCGTACCATTCATTTATATTGCACAATAAAAGTTGTTTCTGAATTTGTGTTCTTTTGCCGTCTGATAATTTTACAGAAACAAAGTCCTTTTTTCCAGGTATAATCAGACTTACATCTTCCCGAAGATAAAACTGTTTCACTAAATCTTCTGTTTCTTCCGGTAGTTTACGACCGCTACGAGGATTGGGTGAGGACAAAATGCCATTCAATTCAACAAGTTCCTTGGCTTTCTTAGCTTGCCGTCTTGACGTCCCAAACTCTTCTGCCAGTTTGTGTTCGCTCCAGGACTTCGGAGCTATAGTCAGAATTAACGTTTTTATAGATGTAGTCGTGGTCGAGTCATTAAATTTCTCTTATTAGCTGGCGCATAATTTCTTGGTCTCCTATTTCGCGATCAGTCTGTGTCGAAATTGTTTTATAAGTATTATTTTGGGGAAAATCGGGAACAAACGGTTCATTTGGAATTTGAATGTTTTGAGAGTTGTTTTCACTGGATGTCTGGCTGTTTTGCGATGACTGAGACTGTTCTGAATAGGTGTCCGGAGGTATATCTTTTAAAAGCCGCATCTTGCAGGACGAACACACATAAAAAAAGGCGACATTTTCCACTTTTCAGCTAAATAAGTTGAATTTTTTCTAACAGCACTCTTTGGATGATCTCATCCAAATAATTTAAATGGGTTATAACATCGGTTACCGTAATAATAATTCATTCTATTAGAATTATTTTTATATTGAAATGAACACAACACAACGCACAGCGCAGCAGCTATGGAACCACTAAATAAGTAACGCAACATCCACTTGACACTTGCAAGCGTCACTATCTATCTCCTTCTTGCATTCAAGGTCGATATCGAACTATACATTACAAGTAGACATATTAATATTATTGATTGATAAGAGATGGCGCTACAGGTCTCAATTTAAGAAACCACCCGGTATAGCCCGCCGTGCGACACCTTAGCACTATAATGGATGTACCTCCTAAAAACATGAACGTGCCATTATAATTTTTTCTACATATAATTTATATACTATAGGCTACATTTTTATGAAAAAATAAAAAATTAAAAAAAATGCGAAGTTTGAGAAAAAATTTTTTTAACACTAACTTCCGGTTTAACATATGGAAAAAAATAATGATTTCAGATTGCGGCTATTTTTTCAAAAATAAAATTAATACTTTTAAATAATCACAAATTACTTATTATTAAATCTAAATAATTTACTTCAATAATTATGTTTATAAAAACTGCTCCTTACATTTTTTCAATTATTCAAATTGCCATAAATTTTAAACTAATTAAAAAAAAAGAAAAGTAATAATGAGGAAATTTTTTATTCTTATATAGGTTCAATTCATGCAAAAATAAACAAAATCCAGAACTTGACCCTTTTTTCGTTGTCCGCTTGACGTGAAATGCCCCCTACATGACATAATGCTTGCAAATGTTTGCAAAAATACTTGGTCGGGTTATGTTATTACCGCACTAGAACAATAACGTAATGAAAAAGCACGCGTGTTTAATATCTTGGATTATGAGCCTAATAGCGGTTCAATAATACCTACGTTACGAGCAAGTGTGTTGAAAAATGTATAAATGTTACATTTTACCGCATCAGAATACGTTAATGAAACAACTACCAGGTACATGGATGATCATTACAAAAAATGGGACTTTATTCAGGCATAAATGCTTTAAATATGAGTATTATGAGTTACTTTAAGTAAGTTTTATTTTTTGTAGTATGATTTAGAAATGCCAAAAAGTTAATAGGTAGGTAACCTACCTACAGTTTTGTTGAACAAAACATTAATAATTACAACACATAATCATCTGCATTTTGATGTCATTCTCCATAAAAAAAAGGATAAAATGATAATTATTCGTAATTATGCGTACTGTAGTAAAATTTTAATAGTCCTTGTAAATAGATTTAATATTTCATTATAATTAACTAGTTATCTATACATATACACGGTGGAATTTAATCGGTGAACAGGAACCCATTTTTCTAATTCAGTAATCGATGGCGGTCACGTTTATGTAGTACTTAAGTGGAACCAAGTTTTTTTTTAGCATAACAAATTTTTATGTTGAAATTAAACTTTAATTAAAATTTATTAACACCCTACTAATGGTTTAGTCTGAAAAGTTTAATACCTCTTTTCAAACTATCAGCCATGCATCGCTCTTATTTTACATAGGAATAGAGTCTATCGCAAAAATTAAAGCATGTGAGTGTTAAGTTTCTATGGCTGATAGTTTGAAAAGAGGTATTAAACTTTTCAGACTAAACCATTACTAGGGTGACAATAAATTTTAATTTCAACATAAAAAAAATTATGCTAAAAAAAAACTTGGTTCCACTTAAGTACTACATAAACGTGACCGCCATCGATTACTGAATTAGAAAAATGGGTTCCTGTTCACCGATTAAATTCCACCGTGTATAGATTACTTCATGTATAAAGCGACACATTTTGTTACTAGTGAAAAACACTAAAAATAACGTAAGAAAAAAATTGCTTCAAAAAACTTACAATCTCTCATCTTATCCTCAGGGAAACCCTGTGCCCGTAGCTCCCTCACCAGCGGACACCGTTTCAGCTCCCTAGCCTGGCAAGCCACCAACACCAGGGCAAATACAACAAACTTGTACATTGTTTATTAAAATAGTACCGGGTACACTGCTAGTAGTTAACGCGCTTTAAAACAGTATGGCTTGGGAGCGAATGTAGCGAATTTATATACTCGCGCTGAATAGCTGTAGAATAGGGGAATCCTTTCGGTAGAGTCCCTTATCAGGCGTGACCACAATAATGTATGTGCGGTTCATACATTGGTAACGACCGGCACAATGATTTAAAAATAAGTTGGTGTAAGTATTGTTTTTGTTATTTTTAGATTATCTACATTATATCAGACAACATTATTACGTAACACAATTTCACGATATTGGTCAGATAAAGCTGTAACATTTCGGCAGGCCTGCCAGATTATCATAATTAGATATTTTTATTTTTTATATTATTATTTTGAATTGTTGCTTGTTTGCTTGTCAGCCTCCGTAGTTGGTAGTGACTTTAACTATGAAGCTGGAGGTTCCGGGTTCGAATCCCGGTGAGGGCATTTATTTATGTATTTACCACAAATATTTTATTTCTTCGTCATGGGTGTTTTCGGGTGTTTTCTATCGGAGGCTGCGCGTAGCTAATACATATTTAAAGTAGTGCTTCGTGGCAATTAAGCTTTGCTATTTAAAAAAATCGGACGAAGGCAACTGATTTAGAAATGGAGCTATTATATCGGTACATTGCATCTTGTATCTAAATGTAGTTGAACTCGTACAAAAATGTCAATGCTGCTGTTTAGCGCTAGACTTCTAAATGAGTGATTTAAGTATAGGTACGACTGTTTTCCTGGCAATAGATAGGTTGGTAATATTTGTAACTAGCTTTTGGAGAAAATTATTAAATTTAAAACACGCACGCGACCAGCGCGCAGTCTACCTATGGTCAGGGTTAATTGTGAGCAGTCGCCTTAATTAATCATTTCTAAGTAATTATTGCAGAGACTTAAACACCATGTTTTAACTATACACCCAAATGTAAAAGTATAGTTAATATAATCACGCATTCAAAACTGATTACTAATGAACTTACGAACTCTTATTTTTGATATGGGGGACTTACCTACACCAGACGGGTTGCAAAAAATATAGGTAAGTATGCCGCACGCAACACGATATTGACGATCAATTAGGTATTACTCGTATTAGTGAAATTGTGTCAACAATCTTGTCTTTTTTAACTGCAGTTGTTAAGCGATCTACTTGCCTATCTATCGCTCTTGCATTCAAGGGAAATAGAGGCTAAAAATCGTATCATTCTCAAGTTTCTCAACCAGGAATAAAATGAATTATCAATCGTACCAATAAAATAACTAAGTAGGTACTTCCAGTTAAGCAATGTTTTCTTACTATAATTCTTCGGACTTGTTTTATTTCCCGTTAAGTCCCGTTTTATTCGACGTCGAGGAATAGAGTATTCGACTTAGATGTTCTTTTAAACAACAGTAGCTATATCATGGGATTCCGCTACGTTACTACGGTTTGCCGGGTGACACTTCAAGAAACTGCGTTACGCTCCGCTCACGTTATGCGCACACAATGAGAGCGAGTGAGAGGCACGCGTCCCTTCCACTCGGGCATGGTTAGCCCGCCTAAGAGCGAGAGAGACAGACATATAAAGTGAAAGTCGTTGTCACGTAAAACTTTCGCCCGTATACCGACTTTACAGGCAACCAATTTTTAATATTATTTTTTTTTTGTTGGCACAACAAAGTGGCTCCACTCCACCTGATCGTAAGTGAAAAGTAGAGCCCAAATCGCGGCGGCAACGAACAGGAGACAATCAGACGGATAGAATGTAAACGCGCGTTAATAACACCGCGGTAGCTTATGATACGGCTACTGATCGCACATCGCAAAGGCTGTGACTTGCTGAAATAGGTAATAGACATAATCGATAGAGGGTGGATTTCATCAAGAAAATTTTCACCATACAAAAATTTTATTTTTTTATTTTATTAATTAAATGCATAAATATGTATCTAAAATTGTTAAGTTATATTTATTAGAGTATGTTATGCTCTATATTTCTTATCGAATATCTTCTTCCTCTTTATGAGGTCATTGTGAGTTACCATCATTTCCATTTTAGACAGTACCCTATCTTGTATTAGTTCGTGTCGCTTGTGTACGCAACTTCCTCTCCATTCCTTGTATGCCTTCATTCGGTACCACTGTTCCATGGCCCTCTTTTCCGCTTCTATATGTAGCGCCTTTATATCTAGTATTACCTCTAAGGCGTGTGTCGGGTTGTCGGGTTGCCTCTGCACCTTTGCTAGGTACCTCTGATATTTCTTAATATGTGCTCTGTGCCACCAGACCACCGCTCCATATAGTATTCGGGAAGTATTATCGCCTTGGAGATCAGTAGGTGATTATTGGGCGTTTCGAATCTACGATCGAAACTCCCAATAATCATGATTGTTTCGTGTGTTAGGATCACGTTGTGATTTGTTAGTGGTTATAAACAGGTCTTCGATCGAAACTCTCAATAATCATGTTGATTTCGTGTGTTAGGATTCAGGACCTGTGTGAGATTTGAAATGCTCAATCAGTTTCGTATAATACTTGCCCTAAACATCCTATGGGTTGTTTTCGTTTGATTCCAAACGCACAATTAGGTTTTCTGTGATATGAAATGCTTGTCATAATTTCAGTTAAATACACTTGCCGCAAACAACCTATATAAGTTTTTCATTTACGTTCGTTTGATTTGAAACGCTCAGTAGATATAAGACATTCATCTGATTTGTACTCTGCTAAACAGCGAGTTTAAAGTTCATATAATTAACTAAAACAGCAAAAGCTTAACGCTACACGCTGTCTAAGGCGGCCAACCCTCAGACAGCAATGCTAGGGCCCCAAGAAGCGTTCCTGGTACTGACCCTCATAGCGTGGCGCTATGGCGTTTCGCACAACACGTCAGACAAATTGATCAAGTTCGTCAGACGTGCACTTACCCCTTGTGCTTCGGGTATGGGTAATCAAACTTATCGACCGCGTAAGAATGAAATACCCCATAGTTCTATTCATGAGTTTCAACACATTACTAAGATGCACATCGGGTGGCCAAGCCGAGGCATAGTTCATGTGTTGGGGTCGTCCGGTCGTCAACTTCCCGGCAAACATTACGCACGGATTTTTATTTATATGAACGAATGAAGAAAACTTTAAAAGCGCGATGTAGAACCTCGCTTTTCGTAATGAACGTAAGATTAGAATTATGAACACAGAAATTCAAGCTTTATGTTAAATATCGTAAGTTCATATTAACCAACACAAATTGTTACATATTTCATTTTCTATGTTCGCAGCAATAACAAGTGCAGTCTTGCATTTTAATTGAAATTGGAGTCATTCGTATTGACGCAAACGTTTATGTTATGTTAGTATCGAGAATGCACATTATTATTAGTTATTTAGTTGCTATCGATGTTAATCGTATTTTGGAATTTCATTTTAAACATTCACCTTAATCATCAAAACTGAACACTAAACAACACATGTATTTTGATCATTATACAATGGGTATATTGTTCCTACGTACCTATATTTAGCTTACGGTTTACTAATTCGAGATAGTTAGAATATAACAGACTGTTTAATTTACTAATAGAGAGTTAATTTATTAAATGTGAGCTTACTAGGACATAATAGACTAGCTATTATTTCACTGTTTAACTCTAACTTTTTACCTATTTTATTTATCAAGTTTTCAATAATTGAGGTCTTAAAACTAAAGTAAGAGTCAAGTATAGTTATTAATTACAGGCTAAATGAGATGGAAATAACAAGAAATAATATAAGGCTTAATCCTATTTATTTTTTTAAGTTATTATAACAATTACATGGCACTAAAAATATATTAATATGATAAAACTATTATTAATAACTGATGACTTCACTCAACTTTTTTACAATTTTTTCCACTAGACCTTCGGTTGCATTTAGTAGCTCGTCGTAATCACTTTGCACAACGTACTGCACCGATACAGCGTTGGTCTCGACGCTTGATTCAATATCCGAAATACTAATTTTTATGACACGCTTCCCCTTTGATACTTTTCTGATAACGTGTGAATTTAATCCCATGTCTGTCTTCCTCTTTCCCTTTTTTGCGTTTTTTCTTTCACATTTTGGCTGCTTTAGCGGGATTTCTTGCGACGGATTTAAAAGCACATCTTGATATTTCAAATAAGCATCCATATCTTGTGAGTAGTTTAAAGTTTCGTTTATGTTCTCATTTAATTGTGAGTAAAATGGTAGGACGGTAACGTTGCACTCATCAGTGGAGTTAACTGGTTGCGAGCTCTGCAAAAAAACAATTATATTACTACATGATCGAAGTATTATGAAATAAAGCCTCTTAAAATATATAAAAACAAGATTACTTACCATTTTAATGTATTTCCTAATATTTATTTACAATTGAATGTAAGTAGAAGTGCTTGCAGTTTGAATTCACGAAATGAAGTATAAATTATTTTATAAAAGTATCATTTTATAGTACTCTGTTTTTGCATATTATGCAGTTTGGTAAAGAATAATACATGCAAATAGACAGGTTCAAACCTGTTTCTTGTTAAATAAGTGCATCGCATCCCGTTAGTAAGTAATTAGATACGGCATTTTCTATATCTTTTCCCATGGTAAGCAAGTTGAATTTGATCCGACAAAATTCGTTTATAAAGCCTTATTAGTTATTAGCTAAGTATAAAACATAGTATACGATAAAAATATATTATAGCCTTCACAACGAATAAAGCTTTATGGTCGGCATGTATTGTAACCCGATGATACTTTGATGTTCCGACACTGGCATACGTTTTATTTTCCAGTAAACATGATTTGCTGACGTGAATATCTATGTACAGGGAAGTGAAACATTTCAAAACTTAGGTTTCTGCATATGTTTTTGCGATTCAGTTATTTTGTGCTGGTTATAATTTGCGAGCATGGGTTGTTAACTTCTGATAACTTGATTTTGCCATATAATAATACCTAATGCATTTTTCATTTCATTAATTGACTTTATAGAAAGTGGTTGTGTTACTACTTCGTTTTGACTCCACATCGAACTTCTTCACCTTGAAATGATGTATGTAAGTTTGAATAATATTATGATATTTTGTTTTATTTCCATTTTTTGTAATTTGGTTTATGGTTATAATTTGAGACACTAGTGGACTCCTAAGTAATTTATCAAATTATTTACATTTACAGGTCTGACAGCGAATACTACGTAAAACGTACCAATAGCCGAGAAACTGAATCGGCAGATGAAACCGAAACTATAAGGCATGTATTTCATATTTTCTAGTAATTTAACGTGATTGATTTATGTGTAGTAGGTACCTAACATTATATTTATTCTTTGTTATAGAGTTCCACAAAAGAAAACGGTGAAGAGGAAAATCACTCCACGTAAGCCAAAACCTAATGCGGACCACGGTTGGATGGTAGATGACGAGGACGAATACGGTGGCCCCCAACAAACTGGAGTGAAAGAGCCCGCAAATAAGAGGTATTATTTATCGTTTAAAATAATTATGAAGTGTTACAGTAACATAGGTATTTGTACCCATACAAACCTAGAATGTAAAAAAATGTTAATGTCTATTATTTCAGTAAAAAAACAAAGCCGAAAGCCTCAGAGAAGAAATCGAGTGCTCATCTAGTGCCACCTCCTTCCGAACATGGGTGGTTTACAAATTGGGGAGATGATGACCAGGCAATAGAGGCGCATCGCCGTGCCGGAACCTTGACGTCGGTGCTGTCGCGGCGCGTTCCCGGAGGCCACGTGCGACGTTCAGCTTCCTTAACGGGTGATCTTTATGTTGAACTTAGATTGTATAACGTAGCTGATATTCAAAACGTAACGCCTCAAGACCGTTGGGAGAAAGCCTTGATTAATTTAAAGTATCGACTTGATTCGAATTCGCCCGCCGTAGATGGCGTAAATAATTTGCTTCAATTTTGTAAGCAAGATTTTACAGATGAAGGCACCTTCTTTCCAGATAAAATTAATCATTAACAATTTCAAGGCTATTTCCTTACTATCTAAACCCAGTTTCTACAATACTCGTGTAATATAACAGCAAGTAAAATGCAGCATAGTTCAATATTTTGTTCCGTGTGTGATATTAGTATCCCAAGTAAAGCCTTTTCTGCGCACCTACGTTCAATCTTACATAAAAATAACAATTCTATACAATTAACTCCTAATATTGAAAAAATTAGTAGTGCCTTTCGAAGTAGGATTGCATCGTATAGAGTACGTGGTCCGAAAATTTCACTCCTCGAAACACCGGATAGGTTTTTGAAGGCTATTCGGGGCCTAGTTCGAAAAATTCTAGAAGCTAGACGGGCGTCATTCGGGTCGATAAAGGTTAATTTTGAGTTGTTTGCTGAATTCTGTTTACCAAAAATTGAGACAAATGAAATTAAATCATTTGCTACGAAGAATATAATCATACATCAAATTTATGATTTCAAAGAAATATTTTCAATGATGTCAGATACTTTATGTAAGAAAATTGACGAATTTCAAGAAAGGGACAGCGGTTGGAGTTTTATACGAAACCTATATTTAGAAGTAAATATTAACAAATATAATCCCCTAAGAGCTTCTAAATTTATAGAGTTGCCTGAAACCATTAAACTTAAGAGGGCTTGCGTTAATATTAAAAATAGTGACAATTACTGTTTTTTATGGTGTATAATTGCGGCCTTATTTCCCGTACAAAAGAATCAGGATCGAATATCCTCTTATCCACGTTTTGAAAAGCACCTAAACACAAAAAACATGTCGTTTCCAGTTAGTCTCTCTGACATCAAAATATTCGAAAAAAATAACAGGAATATAAGTGTTAATGTTTACGGATTAAGAAAAAACCAGGTCGTAGGCCCGCTATACAAAACAGACAAAAGGAAAAAACATCATGTCAATTTATTAATGTTGGAAAATGGTAACCAATCACATTATTGCTTAATAAAAAATTTAGCACGTCTTTTAAAAAAACAGTTAACTAAACACAACGGGAAAATATTTCTTTGCGAAGAATGTTTGTTGTTTTTCCACACCGCAGATAAATTAAACAAACACATATGCGGCCGCGTTGCAACCCATTTACCAAATCCTGGTTCCTTTATTCAGTTTAAAAACTATGAAAGAATGCAACCTATGCCTTTTGTAGTATATGCAGATTTTGAATGCATATTACAACCGATCTCGTCTGACGTATTTGATTCAAAATGTACTAGCTCGTTACGGAAACATATCCCGGCTGCATTTGCATATTATATTGTATGTTCCTATGACAATTCCCTTAATAAATATATAAGTTATCGAGGGCAAGATTGTGTACAAAAATTTCTCGAATATTTAAAAAAGGATATAGGTTTGATTAGTGAAATTTATAAGCACCCCGCGCCATTAAAACTTACGGCGGAAGAGGAGATTCAGTTTCAGAAAGCAAAGTGTTGCTTTATTTGTAATAAATTATTATTAGATGATAAAGTAAGAGATCATTGTCATTTAACTGGCCATTTTAGAGGCGCTGCTCATTCGTTTTGTAATATCCAATTTCGCCTTCCAAGGTTTGTTAGCTGTTTTTTTCATAATCTATCGGGTTACGACTGCCATTTGTTTATTCGTGAGTTAGGAGAAATGAAAGGCGGTTTAAAAGTTATTGCGAAAAATAAGGAAAATTACATATCATTCACGAAATTCTTGCAAATAGGTGAAAATGAGTTTTGGCCAGTGCGTTTCGTTGACTCTTTCAAATTTTTAGGAACTAGTTTGGAAAAATTAGCAGTAGATTTAAATGACCATGACTTTGTACACTTAGAGAGGTTTTTTCCTGTCCGTCACCAATTTGATCTTCTTAGAGTAAAAGGTGTATATCCGTACGATTACATTACTTCTTGGGATGCTTATGAGGAAAAAAAATTACCACCCCAACATAGTTTTTACAACTCATTAACCAAAGGTAATATTCTAAACTCTGCCTATGAGCATGCTAAGCGTGTATGGAACGTATTTAACCTTAAGACCTTAGGACATTATACAGACTTATATCTTCAAACAGACGTTCTGTTGTTAGCTGATATATTCGAGAACTTCAGACAGACCTCTTTGGTGAACTATAAGTTAGATCCCGCTTTTTACATGACAGCCCCAAGTTTAAGTTTTGATGCTATGTTACGCATTACGGATGTTCAGTTAGAGCTCATAAGTGACCTCGAAATAATAAGAATGATTCAAAAAGGTATCCGCGGAGGTATTTGTCTTTGTTCGACTAGATACGCACGCGCAAATAATAAGTATCTACCCTTTTATAACGCGTCTGCTCCAGATTCGTTTTTGTTTTATATAGATTGTAATAACTTGTACGGTTATGCAATGTGCAGTTATTTACCATATGCCGATTTTAAGTTATTGAACAAAGATGAAATAGAAAACATTAATTTTCTAGAAATTCCAGATGACAGTCCCCACGGTTATATTTTAGAAGTAGATTTAGAGTATCCTGAAAGTCTACATAATTTACATAATGATTTTCCATTTTGTCCTCAAAAGTTTACGCCTCCTGGATCTAAGACTTCTAAACTTATCCCAAACCTTTACGACAAATATGAGTACGTTATACATTACATTTATTTAAAAACCTGCGTGAGACATGGATTAAAACTTAAAAAGATACATAGAGCTATTCAGTTCAAACAAAGTCGATTTATTCAACAGTATATCGAGTTAAATACAGAGTTGAGAAAAAACGCTAAATCGGAATTTCAGATGAATTTCTATAAACTCCTCAATAACAGCCTATTCGGGAAAACATTAGAAGCTACAGAAAATAGGACAAACGTGATGCTGGTTAATCAATGGAATGATAGTACGAATAAAACGAAGAAACGAACTAGTGCTGAAGTGTTAATAGCGCGACCTAACTTCCATAGTGCAAGTGTGTTTACTGAAAATTTAGTCGCCATTCAAATGAACCCTGAAATAATTACCCTTGATAAACCAATCTATATAGGATTCACTGTTTTGGAAATATCAAAATCTCATATGTACAACTTTCACTATTCACATATAAAACCGTATTACGGAAAAAATGTTAGTATGTGCTATACTGATACAGATTCTTTTTTGTACTTTATTAAAACAGATGACATATATACAGATTTGAAATTGAATTTCCTATCTCTTTTCGACACCAGTAATTACGAAGTAAACAACATATATGGCATTCAACAAATAAATAAAAAAGAACCCGGATTATTTAAGGATGAACTAGGTGGTCAACTAATTGTCGAATTTGTCGGTCTTAGGTCAAAACTTTACTGCATTCAAACCGAAGAAAAACAGTTAAAAAAAGCCAAAGGTACTAAGACACATGCGGTTAAGAGTCTCATATTTCGAGATTATAAAAACATCCTCTTCAACAAAGAATTGATGCGCAAGAGAAATACGCTATTTAAATCTATAAAGCACGAAATTTTTACTCAATCTCTTAATAAAGTTGCCTTATCCTCGAACGACGACAAACGAATTGTATTAAAAGACAATATTCGGACCATTTCTTGGGGCCATGCTTTGTATTTTTAGATATCGATATACTTTCTGTTTGATTAACTAAATGTTAGTATTTGCTACTCGTATGAAAAAAGCTATGATAAATAAATGAGGCGTTTTACTACCGCGGAGCTCGTTTATACTAGAGTTATTAAATTGACTGGGCTTAGCATAATTATAATACTGAATACATTACTGAATATAAATGTGTAAAATAAACATATCTGTGTATTGAAATTGTCAAGTGAAATAAATGTTTATGCGTTTAATTTGTTTTTCTTTTTATAACCCTCGTTATTCTCAATGCTCAGTTCTTATTCTTAACCTCCTGCCGCCCAGACAATAAAATTTTCAAATTAAATTTGAATTCATAGTGTAGGAAATAGAATAGAATTTCTTTCGTTTCAGGAGACCTTTTTATAGGCCTCTGGGCGGCTAGAGGTTAAACTAATTGATTGTTATTATACTATTCGATGTTGTTAAAATAATTGTGCATTACGTTATGAAACAAAGTTTCGTAATACGAACTGAACATTGTATACTTCTAGTCTTATGATAAGAGGTACAACCGATATGAAATAAAAGAAATAAGATATTAAATTAACAATTTATTTATAAAAAATATCAGCATTCTCAGCAATCCATTTCTTAATACAAATTACATTTTTTAATGAACAGTGCTTATCAATTACATATTCAAAACTAGAAATTTTATATTTTTGTTTGAGGAACGTATTATACAGTACTAAAAAGTTTGGGCAACCTTTTTGTGCGATGTCAATTACTTCACAATTGTCACATAATTCTTGAATCCATTTAATTTTTTCTAGGCCTTTTACATATATTTTCTTTTTTTCAAGATAAGGCTTTATTATATTTTTAAAATGTCTATAATCGATATGACCTTCGCTCCAACGAAAACCAAACGTTTTTTCGATCCAGCACACGTGTCTACGTTCTTCGAGTGACAAACGTGAGTACGGATATGGTGGTTTTATTGAAAACACTAGAGTGAAGTCATCAGTAGCCAAAGCCAACTCTTTAATAATGAATTTATTCTGCCAATCCTTGAAGCCTTGTATATCCACAATGTAGCTATTTATATTCATGATATTTTTTTTACTAAACTGCTCAATGGTTTATATTCCACAATACAATCGTTAAATATTAAACAAAAGGCAGATGTATTATCAGGAATTTCTGAATCACTTTCGATTTCTATTCTCACATCTATAGGTCCTGACTTCAAACGATCATTTTGTCTTGAAGTATCCAAAACATATAATGCACACTTTTTAAAGTCGTGTATGTTTAACAACGGTTCGGCACGACGTCCATGGTATGACTGTTGAAACCTTGTATATTGTTCATATAATATTGCATAGTTGTCGTGCTCGAATTTCACATTTAAACTTTCGTATGGAAAATAAGTAGAGTTTAAAAATACTCTGACTTCGCGTAAATTACAATGATCAAACCTTGAAAAATCCTCATTAGAATTATTTTTTCTGTTGGTCGACAAAGCTAACACAACGAACCGTGGTTTTTCTAACTGAGATGATGTTTTGATTGCCCAAGTATGTTTAGTTGTTTTGGGTAACAGTGGATACTCATATAAATCCCAATTCCTAAAAGCTAAGTTGAGCGGTCGGTCCTTTTCTATCAACTTTAACATGTGTAATCGTTGGCGATCTGATACTTTAATATGTGGCACGCGCCAAACAATTTTATCAATAACAATATCCTCTAATACCTCATTTGTGTTAAGTTGTACTGCATTTAAATTTGTATTACTTCGTAGCAAAATCAACTCATGCTTACAATTTATTATTATTTTGTTAAAGTCTTCTGCAAACCCTAAAATTTTGTTTAAAGGCAACGAGACAGCAAATCGGCCGTCGTGCGTATTTTTTGTGCCATTCAAGTCCCACCCCCATGCCTTTGACATCGAGGATTCGTTACTATTCATAGATAACAGAGATTTTATGGTGGTGGTGATACCTACATTTTTTACTTTGTCGATTTCAACCCCATTCAATTCGTAACGAATATCTTGGAACAGGAATAGAAATGGATTATTAGTGAATTGAATGCTATTCACTTTAAGTTTAGATTCTCTGTTTATTATCGTAACGGTTCCTTCTAAATACAATGTACTAGCACACGGTAAGACATATAAATCTTGTTGATTAATAGGTATCCGAATTTCATCATTGTTATTAAACGTTGTTACATAAGGTCTGTATGAATGAACTTCGTAGCTTTCAATAGCATTGTCTTCTGCAAAAGACTCGGCAACGTCAAGTATTTCACTCATTTTAATAGTCCAATTAGTTTCAAAAACTTTATGTTTTCCTTTGTTAATTTGATAGGTGTTTTCCTTTTCACAGCTGTTTTCAAACTAAAACTTCTAGATGGGCAGTGCGTCTTTTTATTAAAGTCTATCATTACACTTTTTTCTTGAGATGAAAATATAACTGAATATCTTCTCCCCTTAAATTTATCAATTGGTTTTTCGCGTCAAGGATGCGCACATTAATTGAACTTATAGTATCTTGGTTCACAGGAAAATAAATTACGTTTCGTGGCACTTCTATGATTCGATATCCAGGTGGTACATTAGGAACAAATTCATGAATTATATGGCTAGGTTTTCCGTTAACAAATGAACCACTAACGATATCGCATTCGATCCGTATGACGGTCGTTGATATAATGTTAACCGGATATTGTGAACAGTTTATTATATTAGCTTTAAGTATTTCATTTCCAAAACCAATAGTTCTTCCGATCGTGTGTTTCTTTTCAAAATGAACGTCTTTTGAACAAAATAATTTCGTTTTCAGTGTATTGTTATTACAAATTAATTTGAAAGTGCAATTTTTGACATTATCTTTTATGTAATCGCCAATATCTTCGAGTTCATATGATCCTTCCGGTATTTCAATGCATTCATTATCACCATAACAAAATTTATTATTTCTACTGTCAATGTTTGGTATTGAATTAAAAGTTGAAAAATATAAAAGCCCGCACTCATACTCTCCTTTCAACTGTAAAGGAGGAGAATAATTTGTAGTAAGTGTTGAAGTCAATCCCGTTACTGATAAGGTGAACGACATTTTGTAAACTGGTAATTTTTACGTAATGCTTTAAATTTTATATTGTTTTTTCCAAAAGTTTCTTAAGTAGTTTAAACATAAGTGTCCACAATTTACAGTATCAAATTTTTGATACGCACAATAATTATAAAAAATTTCGTAATCCTTTAAATACGTAATAAGTTCAACAGGAGGTTTTAAATCTCCATAACTATTGAAATATTCACAATACGCATTTAATTTCACATAGGCTACCCAGTGAGTCCCGTTATTCTTAGAGCTATCTAAATTTACAATTGCACACTCCACGCGCCTTGGACGTTTTGGTAAATTATCGCGCATGAAAACACCTCTGAAATAGGGTATGTCACTTCCAAATTGAATTAGATCTATGTTTGTGAGAGCTCTCCTTGGTAGCCTTCTGCCTAGTTTTTTGTTGTGTTTAGAAATATACCACTGCCTTTCTTATATGGTTTTATGTATAAGCCCTTGCCAATAGCAATTGACTCCATCATTTTATTGTGGCGTTCAGACTCCTGTAGGTTCTTTTGTGCTGATTTATAGTCATTCACTGCTTTTGCAATACCAGCGGCACCGCCAGCTAACGAGCCAAGAGCAGACAACCCGGCAAAAATTGGAATTAAGGGCAGAATTCCACCAGTTTTCGGGAGTGGGATAATACGCGGTAAACGAATAGGTGAATGTTTTTTAAGTAACTTTCTTGCTGCTTTATATGCACACTTAATTGTTGATGTATCGTCTTTTGGTTTTTGCTTTTTAATATGCGATCGAATTTTAGAAACGATCTTTTTAAATGTTTTGATTCCAGCACCAGCGCGTAATTTAGTTTTTAGGATTTTGTTCACTAACCATGAAGCTACTTTTTCACCTTTGCTAGCATTTGCTGAATTAAGTCTTTATTTTGCCATTTTTATTAACTCTCTATCAGCTCTATGACGATTAACTAGGTCCGAATGATTGCTGTACGCGATATCGTGTTGCTTGCAGGCTTCGTCCAATTGATTTATGCCACGGTCGCCTCTTAACAATCTTTCTTCAAGTTTGGTACCTGGTCCGCAATAGTTATATCCAGGCAAATGTAATTCAAAAGGTAGGTTATTTATCACGCTGTTAATAAGTCCACTTCCTTGCATCACTTATTATTTAATGATGAGAAATAGAATACTACATA
This sequence comes from Thaumatotibia leucotreta, assembly GCA_025490895.1. Lineage (NCBI taxonomy): Eukaryota > Metazoa > Arthropoda > Insecta > Lepidoptera > Tortricidae > Thaumatotibia > Thaumatotibia leucotreta. Next base: position 32,086 of record JALPQI010010349.1, read on the forward strand.
TATTTATATTAAACTAAATCAACTGTGTTTATCCAACTATTTTCTGCCTCGCTAAGGCCTAACCATTTAACAAAAAGTTTATTTCCCCTCCTTTTTATGACCTTTTCAATAAGATATACATTAGGATGAGCCGTTTTTTGCAGTTCTTGTTTATAAAACGAGCCGAGTATATTATTTTTACGATAATCTTCAATGTTATAGGTTACTGGTTTGGTATTTTTAACTTTGGTAATATTGAACAGTTCTGTAGACCAGTTTGGAGTATATCCCTTTTTAAAAGCTGATTTGTGCTTACTTATTCTTACACAGTCTCCTATTTTAAGCTTAATTTCTTTCTGAGACACGTTGTTTTGTTTGTTCAAGATGTTATTTCTGACAACATGCTCATTTGTATGATTTACATCATCCGGCTTAAATTTAGTTGTCCGATGTTTAGTCTCATTATAGGTTTTAACTATATTATTTAGTGGAGTTCCTATCCATTTAAAGTGTCCAAGTAAACTAAAATGTTTGTACAGTTTGGTTTTTAATGTTCTTATTAGTCGTTCTACAATAGAAGCTTTCTTCGTGGAATACGAAGAGTAGTGATTTATATGTTTTTCTCTCATCAACTTACGAAATACATCGTTGTAAAACTCTTTACCCATATCTGTTTGTAAATTTCGTGGAATGTGATTAGAACCCAAAATATTCAGTAACGCCAGCGCTATTTCTGTTTTAGTTTTTGATTTTACAGGTACAGCCCACGCATATTTGGAAAAACAGTCAATAACAACCAAAATATATTTATATCCCTTGTTTACGGAACTAAATTTAATCATATCGATCAAATCAGCTTGCCACAAATCATTGATGCCCCTTAATATCACCGGGCAGCGCCTAAAATTTCTTCTTGCATCTTTATGAATTTCGTTTACAATATCTTGCTTGCTCATTGTTTACTCTCCTTTAAAATTTTCATAACCTCCTCCTTGGTGCAAAACTTTGTCTCAATTTCCTTCAAACTAGAGTTTACGTGTTGAAGGCGAAGTATGATATTAGCCAAATTAGTCTGAATAGATTTATTTATATGATCTACATATTCCTTATTAACCGCTTCATCGTTCGTAAGTGGGGATGTTAAACCTTTAAGTCTTGCTGACCGTAAATTGTAATCTCCGCTTTGCGTCTTCTGTAACGCATCAGAACTTTGATCTACACGCAATCGCTTATGAACGTGGTGTCCAAATTTGTCGATATTCATAATCCGTCCGCTATTGACTGTGTATCAAGGTAAACTGATATTATAATAAACAAAACTCTTGTTTTATTGAATTATGTTACTTTCTCGTAATTCCTCAATTATCGATATAATCTCGTTATCAAGACCGGTATTACCGGCTTCTCGAGAAGCTATTAATAACTTCAGCCTATCAACTAACTCGTTTGGATCATCCCAATACACATAATCTATATTAGGCTTCACTTTCTTTAAAAGACATTTTAAACCGTCACCAATAGCAAGATTCTCTGTACTCTCACAAACTCTGACGTGTTTAAATAAGGGTTTAATAATCTGTAAATACTTGACACCTCTGTTACTCTTGATTGGTTTTTTTGAGTCAAAGTCTCTGTGATGAGCATTTGTTTGATTCAATATTAATTTGTAGTTTTCTTTATCGACTTCAGTCACTAAATCCAAATCTGGTGTTTTTTTAAACAGTAATTGGACAAGACCTGGTGTTTTGTCATAAGTATTAGCATTAATAGTAATTGTTTGGTCCGATACATATACTCTCTGTGTTCCCATCATAAGTTTTCCTCTTTCGAGTCTGACTCCATAAGGCACATCTTCAAATGCTTTTGCAGAAAATGAAAGCGGAGATGAATAGTTTCGATCTAAACTGGAAATGCTCTCAAAAGTTTCCTCATCGGAAGTAACCATATTAGACTCATCGTCTTCTTTTTCACTCTTGTCACTAAAATCCGAAGCATCTTCTTCATCTTGTTGAAGTTTTTCGTCTTTAGTAGTTGGACGGTTTAATTCGTAAACCGTGTCATCATGAGATGAACTTGGTTTAGTGTCACTCAAATCATACTTTACTTTTTTCGGTGTACTATGGTAATCAGGGCTAATATCAGATACATGCTTCTTTCTTCCGTCTAAAGCACTTCGATCAGCTATTTGATTGAGAGGTTGAGTGATCGGCTTAAGAATTGACTCGAGAAAGTTCTGATTTTCAGTAGACATATCACGCAACATTTTAAGTTTACGCTTAACAGCATCTGCCGACTTAACAATCTCTCGTTTAGTATCTTTTTCCATGGTTACCGCAATTAATGTTGTTTCTTCGAAGAAATGAAAATGTTAAATGATGAGCATCGTATTGTGCTAGGTTTTATATGCTAATATTAATTAAGAATAATGAACGTGTCGAAATTCAATCTGTAGCATCCTTTATTTTTTTCACAGTCTTTATTGATAACTAAATAATTATAGGGTGTGCACCATATTTTAGCACACATTTCTTTGAATTGAGACCAAGGCATATCTGTATTTACATGTTCATTATATACATGACGCAAATTAATTTCATCTTGTTTGAAAAGAATAATAAGATTTGCATTATCCCTTATTAATTGTTTAGGAATTTTGCTATACGTTTGATTAAGATAAAAACTGTCTATTTTGCAGTGACGTCCCATAGAAAAATAATCTCGAACGTTGTTTTGTTTTTCACATGCAATGTCATCAAATATCATGACTGAATCTGGTTTTGCTTGATTTGGATTTAAAACTTGTTCATTTTCATTGTATTTGAAAAACGAAACCCCAGGTACCCGACGAAGAACTTTTTCTAGAAATAAGTATTTCGGTTGAAACAAAGTTTTAGAATAAACATACACATTTTGAAACCTCAATCCGTTGTCATGCATTAGAAGTCCGATAATTAAATTCGTTTTTCCACAGTTAGAAGGACCGCATATTAGACAGCGAATAGTGCTTGGTAAAAGTTTACCGTGCCGTAAATATACTTTCTTATTGGAAACTGAATAATTTTTATATAAATCTAATGACTGTGCTTGCTTTACAAACTTCATAATTTGTCAGTTTGCTAACGTCTATGCGATGTGATGATTTTCTGTACAATGAAATGGAAACTCGTTTAAACCTGTTTATAACCACTAACAAATGACAACGTGATCCTAACACACGAATCAATCATGATTATTGAGAGTTTCGATCGAAGATTCGAAACGCTCAATAATCACCTACTGAGATCCATTCCAATATCCTCGACTTTAACCCCCATTTCCTTCACACCGCTCTTTTGTATAGATACAGTGTTCTTATGGCTTTCGCCGTTTGTTCTTTTACATGAGTTTTGTACCTGAGCGTGCTACCCAGAGTCACCCCCAGATACTTTTGCTCGTTTACCAACTCCAGCTCCTTGTCATGTACCCTCATGGGCCTCATCTCTTCTGTCTTCCTTTTGTTAGTGAATAACACGAGCTTCGTTTTTGATGGATTTAAATCCAGTCTCTCTCTCTGCACCATTCCAGCACTTTTTGGATACTACTGGCCATTATGTCCCTTATGGTGCTTAGTACCGGTCCACGTTCGACTATATAGCACTCCGTCATCGGAGTAAGCTTGCATATATAGGCCCCCCTTATTTTCTTCACTAATGAGTACAAGTCCACCCTGTGGGAAACCTCTTTTAGGACTAATTGACTTTTTATATTCCGCCCAGTGTCGCCTTTATAGATCTACACTTGAGCAATTTCCCTATCCATAGCGCTATTGTCTTGTTGACTCCTTCCCTTCTCAGACTTTTCTCTACCGCTGAACATTTAATGGCACTTGCTACTGCAAGAAAAACCAAAAATTATGGACCAATTTACAAAAATTGTCAACTCCATACATACAGGATCATAACCATCCATTGCTTCAGTACCGGTATTGACACGCTCGGTGTTGACGATTTCACACAAAATCCTAGATTATTTTAGAACACTAATACTTAAAGCAACGTCAACGCCTCACTAGTAAGTTCCTTTAAGGTTACGTATTCCCAAGTAATTAGTTTAAATATTATTCAATTACTTACTGTAAACCACTCGTGGATGGTTATGACGCCACAGCGTGTTAATCACGTATTGCAGTCACATTTTTATGTTTTTTTTTGGTTTGAGCCCGCAAAGACAAACGTGTACTCGGTTCCGCTGTTTCACCTGAATTGAGGAGGCGGGCGTGGGTACACCCGGTATATTTAGACGCACGAGTACAAAACTACCTCAACTTTGACAGTGCGCTTACGGTGTTGATGAATTTTTGGTGTTAAACTTTTAAATATTTTAAATAGTACTTACGCGATGAAGGATTTTTATCATATTTTTTTGAACGTTTAACAACAATATTTAAAAACGATTACTGAAGTAAAATTCGCAATCGTACGTTTGATTTGCGATAATTTTCAGTACAAATATGGAGGTTCAGATTTTTTTGTTAGATGGTGATGACTTTTGACATATAAAACATTTTATTAAAATGAAACTATTTAGATTTCGATTATTTTGATCAAAGGGCCTTAAAGATAAAACTACTGAATAACGAAAAGAATAAAAATCAAAGTAAAAAACCTAAAATATATTTTTTTAAACACCGAAACGCAACTTTTTTCCGAGTTTTGAAATCCACCCTAGACAGTAGCGTACGTGGTACGGCTACTGTAGCCGCACCATGAGTTGGAAAGTAAAAGATAAAAGTCCATTCATCATTAGTTGTCTTATCTAGTAAACAACTTTCTAACCTAAAAGTACACGTTTTCTATTGTAAACTGCTGTTTCCTTGATTAAAAATTAAGCAATTTACTAATCACTACGAACGGACTGCACAAATACGGACTCAGGTATTTTGGTATAGGCAAATATGGCAGTTTACAACAGAAAACGTGTAATTTTAAGTTAGAAAGTTGTTTACTCGATAAGACAGCTAAGGATGAATTACGTTCGATTTTACTCGCTACGTAATGCATTTTATCGCGCTTGCACTGACCTATTGGAGCGAGCGTGATGGCCCGCTTTACGTATCGAGAAAAACCTACCGTTACCTATAATTGCGAAGTTATATAGTACGTCTCGTCTACTGGACTTCCCCGGGCTCATGAGCAACTGTCGAGACGACCGCGGTCAGCGATCTTAAACTTATCTTGCACAGCAGGTCACGACTGCTCGATAACCAACCATCTATAAGGACATACATCGAACCAAAAGTCGAACATCATCTATTTCCGCCTTTACCTGTGTTTCCTTATGAAGTAAAAGAGATTTATTTCATTTTATTAGATGGAAATATTACCTACCTACATGACACAAAGTTTTTGATGTTCAACATTCAATAAGCCTCCAAAAGCCATCGGCTTATAAATAAGAGGTGCTGTTGAATAGGCAATAGGCACGCCTTTTGATACATTATTTGTTTGAGCACTTTGAGGGTCTAAAGCTTTAAATCGCACTTCGTTGCTGTGCCTACAAAAATCGCTGTGATTTTTTTAGATTTTTGGATTTTAACGCCATTTTGAACCTAATCTCACTATCCATGTGAGATAATAAGTACATTTAGGTAACTTTTACTTAAAATTAGAGCAACAAAATTATCCATACGAAAAAATCGGTTCGCAATGTAGAGCAACGCACTCAAGTTAAACGATCGTTGACAGCTAATTTCAAAAGCACATGAGATGACATAACATAACTGCCATATCAATAGGTATCAACAAATGTTCGCACCTACATTGCTGCTCCAAAAATCTTTAAAAAAATCTATTGGGTCATAATTAAGTGTCACTTAAAAAAACTCGTAATCCATGATTACACTGATGAATCTACGTTTAATCTACGAGTATCGCCCGTATTAGATTTACACACGGTATATAAATTACTCAATAAGCATTAGGAAGCATCTAAAGTATAAAGACTAGCACTACTGCAAAATCTTTTGACTCGACAAACTCTCACAGCGTCCATATTGTCTCTAGCAATCACGACTGTCTCACAGACTATTGTTCTAGTATAATACTTGAGTTTGCATTAGGGCGGCGTTGTTTCAAGATTGACTCTTTTGTGAGAGTAGCGCGCATGACCGGGCCCCGACAAAGCGCGCTCATCTTTTCCTTTGAAAGTATCAACAGAATTCGATTTGCACATCACTGGAGAATATTGTTGCACGTTGTTTTATACATACATATTGCGGAAACTGAAACTAATTAGGTAGTCGCATAAGTTTGTGCTCGTAGTTGCTCGTGCTATAAACATTGCGTAATATAAGCACGACACTATTAGGCTACCTAATTAGGTATAAGGATGGCTCAGTGCAAATGTAAAGGTACCTTGTCATGGTGATTGTAAAATGGTAATCATCGTTGAGATTGCCAATTCCGTTATGTGCACGATTTCAGGAACTGAAAAATCAATCCAAATGACATATGTTTACAGTCTTCTTTTGTCAAATTTGAAATTTACACATAACTGAATTGGCAATCTCAAAGACGTAATGAACTTTATCATAGAGCACATAAGGTCTATTTTAAGAGTCCTGACCTTTTCTTGTGCACTGACAAATAATGTTTGTGAGTTGTATTGACTGTCCCAAATATTGACACTTGGAATGGATAACTTCAGTTAGAAAATTTTATGTGTAGGTATATGTGTGTATATATATATATATATATATATATATATATATATATATATATATATATACATGTATGTATATAATCGTAAGATTGCGGGACACTTCTGGGTTAGATTGGCTCAAGAGTCTCAAGACCGAGATGAGTGGCGTACTAGAAGAGAGGCCTATCTATGCTTAGCAGTGGGCGATAAATGGCTGAAATGATGATGATGAATACATAATGTAATATGTCTACCTGGGTACCCGTTCGGTATTTCAAGACTTCCTGTGCGTGAGGTTTTAGATATGAGCATATCTACTGAATAGACAAAGTTTAATAATTTTCATATAATAAGTAAATGTTTTATTTTTTAACCAATGATTACCTACATCAATGAAAATAAATAATGACGATTTTTATTACAATAAATAATGGCTGTTTTAACTCAAACAATGAATAGTCATGGATTTAAGAATTAATGAAGATGTGAAGTATAATCACTACACGGCCTTAATTTAGCATTTGGAGATGTCGGGCTTGGCGCCCTGGCAGTGCGCCTTCCAAGCCGTCCAGCCGCCGAAGCCGTGGCGCGCGAAGATCTTCTTCACGCACGTCGCCGCCGCCGAGATGTCGTCCGTGCGCAGCGCTGCAACACACACACACACCGTCAGCCGTTGCCGATACAGTCTTACCCAACCATGCTGCACAGTAACTCACCCGCGCAGGACACGTTGCACTCGAGGCCGGCCGGGCCGTCGCGCGTGCACCAGTAGCGGTCGTTGACCTGGAAGAGCCCGTGGTCCCACGAGCTGTCCCCGTTCAGTTTCCCAATCGCGTCAGTGCGGAACCCGCTCTCCTTCTCAACGAGACAAACCCCTGAAAGACAGACGCCATCAGAAACTCTGCCAAATATTAAGTGACACAATGAACAGCCTCACAGTACTTACAGTCCCTCATCTGGGGCTCCGGGAAGCCTTGTTTCCTCAGTTCACGCACCAGCTCGCACTTCTCGAATTGCTTCGCCATGGCCAGCGCCATCATCGCCGCCAGAGCCAACAATACCATCACACCTTTCCCCATGGTTCTCAATACCAAGCTAAATTCCACAGAAGGTAACAACTCTTTGCAACGTTTGCTGTGAGTATGCTACAAGCGACGGTGGTATGCACATTATATAGGATATTCGTTTCCCTATAAGCTTATTATCTCGAGGTGAAACATAGTCCGGTAAGCCCTGTGTGTCGCTGTGTTTAAAAAGCCATGACGTAGTCTGATTCAATAAATAAATAAAAGACAGAATTAATGACATAGGTACGTACACATGATTTGTTTTTAGGAACAATTATATCAACCCAGATTATGAGATTAGTGATAAGTCGTACCCACTAATTTCCTAATCTTACCATGGGGAAAGTTTCCATTCGGGAACATTCCTCATAATGTGTTGGGACAGTTACCGGAAACGACTCATCTCTAAATCAGATTATTCTAATGAAGGACCCTACCTACAGAGCTCGTTAAATAAATCATTTCTCTTTTTTGACATTTGAATATTCAACATCGTACGTGGGAGCACCACCATCATTTACCTAACCTCCATTGATGAATATGTACAGTCGACAAAAAAGTCTCCTTTACAACTCACAAGTGCAAACATCCTCTTCTCTTTATCTACTTTTCTTTTCTCTTTATCTTTTGTCTCGTCACGCGACAGCATGAGCGTTCGTTGCAACCGAGTTTCTATGTGTATCGCGCATCCGTGGTAAGATGTTTGCACTTGTGAGCTGTTAAGGAGACTTTTTTGTCGACTGTACCTAGGTAGTTAGAGAAGAAAATAAATCCTAAGATAGTTCGCCTTACACTTCTGGAAAAAATTGTATGGACACAACTTTGTAGATTGTTCCCATTTACCAGTTTTTATTTCGGAAGGTAAGTACATAGACCACCTAGTAAGTAATCGCCGTAGACGTGGAATTTAGATCATTCGGTTAGTTTACAAATTATAAAATGTTTGATATTGCCATCTTGACCTAGAAAGATAAAACATATTAGGTACTACCTACTACCTATATATACATCTAGTTAAACATAACCTTGACGTGTCGGTTTTAGACTAAGATTTTAAAACCTTCTCAGTCATAAAAAACCGCTCAAGAGCATGTCGGGCTATGCTCAGTGTAGGGTTCCGTAGTTATACAAAAATGGCGGGGCTGATTATGTTCGAAATAGTTTTATTTGTCCGCCTCCGTAGCCTAGTTGGTAGTCACCCTGCCTTCGAAGCTGAAGGTTCCGTGTTAGAATCCCGGCGAGGGCATTATTTCTGTATTTATTTATCACAAATATCTGTTCCTTGGTCGTGGCTGTCAATGTATTTAAGTATATCGACGCTTGGTACCCACATCACAAGCCTTAATTTAGCTTACCGTGGGACTAGGTCGGTTTGTGTAAAGATTTCCCAAGATATTTGTTTTATTTATTAATTTTTAAGTATTCTATAAGCCTGATGATTGTTTCATATTTTTGGACCCATGGATCAAAAATTAGGTATGTACAGGGGAGGGGACACCATTTTTACTTATTCTGGAGCAGTTATCTCTGAAAACATTGACTTTAGAAAAAACTTTCTTTTGGGAACCTTATTATTTTTGAAAGACCTATTAACGATAGGAACCCCACACTATAGTATTACAGCGAAAGAAAAAAAAAACATTTACTATAAGGGAAGGTACAGGGGAGCTTATACTGCGGACAGGCCGATGGATAGACAGACAGACGGACATGGCGAAACTATAAGGGTTCCTAGTTCACTACGGAACCCTAAACAGGTCCTGCCACCTATTACCTACGTATTTTATCGCTTGTACAATGGACTGTACCGTGAAAAACTATTTGAAGGGTCCACGGAAGGAGCATGTCTAGTCAATTCGAATTGCAGAAGGAAAAACTACTTTATTTTAACAGAATTTTAGAAACACGTTTTTTTCCGAGGTTCCTTTATTTTGAAATAACGTCCAATTCTGCTTTCTACCACCACAGCGCTCGTCTTGGGCAGGGCATTAATCCTAACGGGTGCGCCAAAGTATTTATAAAATTGCAACTTAGATTATTGGAACTCCGAAAATTTTTCTTATACAATTTAACTTCATAATGATCGGTATTTAGAATAATCTTTGTTCATAATTATCATTACATAGAATTATTTATGTCCATAATATTGTTTTTCATACATATTTTTAGTACTAACTTTTATGTTTATATAATTTTTCACTATACTTATTTTATGCTATATATTCTAATGTTATAGGCATTTATTTTTATCTGTACTGGTTTTATGTATGAATTATTTTTGTTTAATTAAATATAAATCGTACTATTACTGTAAACTAGCTACCTGCACAAATCAGGCTGTGGCAGAGTAGGTACTGTACTAAACGGGTTCCCTCTAAACTTTTTTTGTCCGAACCGCTTAGGACATAACAGACTTGGTATAATCTATTTTGGCATCAACTTAATGAGACAGAAACATCACTTCGCTTAAATAACAATATTTCGAATATTATTTTGTCCGAAACTATCTTGGCATATCATTATTTACGCCGAGTGTTATAAGACAGAAATTAGATTTGCATTTTTTTTGGGCATGTAGCCACATGTTCGAAACTTGCCTTTTTCGTCAGGCAGAATTTGCTGTGAGGGTGAAAATTTCTGCAGTGAGCGAGCGAAGCGAGCGAACAAAACCTTCCGGGGCAGATCCGACTCGGATAGGTTAGGTTAGAAGACTAAGGCGGGAGCTTTGCTCCCGCCTTAGTCTTCGAGGTTTTTTTTTTTTTAGCAACCTAGAAAGTACTCAGCTCAGTAACACAGTAAGTAACGTACAGAATATTACAACTAACTTACCTCGATTATATTGAGAGGTTGTAATTATTCCTTCTCTGTTATGCTAAAACAAACTATGCCGATACTTTTTATGCACATCCAGATTATGCCTCATCATAAATAGGAGCATCGAAATTATGCTCGAATAATATTCGAACAACTCGAAATCTGCCACAAAGAAATATGCTAAAGTTGAGTATGCCACAACAGTTTCTGCACAAAGCCCATTATGACTACATAGTTTATGTTATTCATTCATAAAAGAATTATACCACAACAGAGTGAACCTAATGGGAAAATGTTTATAAATAAACAATTTATTTCAAATAACTTTATGAGTATAGATTAATCTACTTGACGACTTTAGGAGGATAAAATTTCGAAATAAAAATCGTTATGAACATTGTAGGTAGAAGTATAATTTTTAGTAAGAAAAAAAGTATGAGATATAATTTTCGGAGTAATGATGATTATGAGTAAAAAACGGTATTAGTAAAAATATTCGAAGAAAAAATTGTATAAGTGCCAATATGGACCCATCCTAACACCCTAGAGGCCAGGGTTTCAGAGGGATTTCCTCCCACAAATACTCTGGCTCTGGATTGAACTTCCTGCCGAGATATACCCAAGCGACTACAGTACACGGTGTTCTTGAAATAGGAGTATATATACAGGTTTATTACGGATCAGGAACCCCCTAGAAAAGCATGTCTATAAGCTACGCTGATAACTGGTAACAGTGATAACCTTCAGGCAGGCCTTATGGTTGCTTGCCACAGTTCCTACTACAAGGGTTCCGTTTCAGGTACCCTTGTAGTATCGCCATGCCCGTCTGTCCATCTGCCTGTCAATCCGCAGCATAGCTCAGTGGCCGTTAGTACTAGAAATTTGCAATTTGGTACATTTATGACATACATATTAATAACGCCGACAAAGTGATAGAAAAATTTAGAAAAATCATTTTTTTTCGGGTACCTCCCCTAGTAGTGGGGATGCTTTTTTTTCGCCGTAACTCTAGTATCGTTAAAAAGGTCTTTCATAAAGAATATGGGTCCCAAAAATAAGTATTATTCGAATGTGATATCTTAAAACTTTCTTTTTTTGTATGGTCTTTCTCGTGTGTCAGCTTCGCTCTTCCAGCAACCTTTCTCTTACCATCCCGTCTCACCACACAGGCTTCATGGCCAACTCATTCTCTGTCCAAGCAGCTCGCCTCTGGAATGCTCTTCCTACTAAAATCAGGGAAAGCCTCAACAAGTTATTCTTTAAAAGATGTGTAGGTGAAGTGAATACTTTGCTGAGGGAACTAATCCTTAGTGTTTTCTATCTGTTTAGTGTATACCTATATTATTATCTATGTAATAGTAATAGTGTATTCAGTATTGTATCTGTTGTTATATTTTATTCAATGTTTATTAGCTTTTCTTGCACCGCTCACAGTTTCTCTGTTTTGCCCGATGGTTGGCTGGTAGAGAATGCTTCATATCATTAAGTCCGCCTTTTGCATGATTTTTATTTTATGCAATAAAGATTAAATAAATAAATAAATGTATACATTTTCGGAGATAACCGCTCAAAAAAAGATTGTGCCCCTCTAATTTTTGATCCACGGGTTCAAAAAATATGAAACAAAATCATGAATAGTTGGCGTACAGAATACTATCAAATAAAACTATTTCGAACATAATTAGACCAGCCGCATGGCCCACAGCAGAGTATCAGAGTAGGTAGATACCTGTATATGGGAATGACGTTAATATATATTAACGTCATTCCCATATACAGGTATCTAATTACCTTACCTAATATTGAGTAGAGTCGCACCAACAACTTTTTTCATATAGAACCTGATAAGGAAAGTTCGATTGCATTTTTTTTGTAATAAGGAAGAAAACCTATCGGCATTGTATAGTGACTACAATCCTAACGTTTAAGTGCGGTTTTGAGGAAGGTAAAAATATATTGTTTTACTTTTAGCAAAAACCCTAAGAAAATGCGTTGTCATGAGTAGTATCTACACTCATGGGTAATTGTTTAATGGAGAAATGAATCACAAGGAGGGTAGACCTACGACAATTATTTTATACAATTATAAGGGAAATCCGAAATATATTATACGATGTTGCGCAGACGTAGGTATATCATATATTTACCTACCTACATATTGTATCTATCTAGGTAGTTATGCCTTAAGTACGTTCGTACTAGAATGTTTTTTTTTAAATAATGAATTCATCTCAAGAAATATGTATAAATAATGACATTACTTTACATTTAGTTTTGGGTGCATAATCACAATTTAGGTAACAAAATTTTTTCAATACTTTCTAAAATAAAAGTAGACGAGTCTCACAGGTGATAGTAATTACTTTAAAAGGGCAAAAGAATAGAAACGTCACCAATGCCACATTATTTACCGTGTTTAGGTGTTCTGAATACATATATGGAAAACCGGCAATTTATATTTTGTGTAGATAAGCGTGAGTTTCATATCATTTGTTTTTCGTGGAAACGGTAGAGAGAGAGAGAGAGAGGCTCATAAAATTAGGTATTCCAACAGGATGTTATCGAAACGTAATACAATTGACTACCACCCAGTCCCCTGGGGACTACGAACACTGTGAAGTGTTTGAAACGTCGGGATGTGATAAAATTAATTAATATACGCGATATAATCATAAATCATAACTATAACCATAGTGCGAACAAAAATACGATTAGGTAGGTAGGTACATTAATTTATTAATAATTTTGTACATCTTTTAGGTAGATATTTACTATGGGCACATATATGAAAGTTCCAAATATTCTATGTACGGTATAGATAGGTATCAACAATAAAAACCAGCCAAGAGCGTGTCGGACCACACTTAGTGTAGGGTTCCGCAGTCTCTCGTTCGACGTTCGTCACAAAGTGTACTCACTTAAAAGTAAAAAAATAAATAAAGAAGATCCTTTATCTATTATTGAACCATAGGACACACCTGTCCAAGTAAATACGCAACCATACCGTGGTAAGTATTTATGTATAGGTATTTACTATTTACGCAATTATTTTCCCGGTTGTATACCTATTGTGAATCACATAATCTACAAGTCAAACTCTTATTGGGACATTGACGTCTTTAGAACTTATTACTAAGCAATCCGCTGATGTGTAGTCAGGGTTAGTACTAAACACCGTTGTAATAAGATAAATTTTTGCTTAATGTACAGGTGTACACGACTCTACGTTCTACATACTATTAAGTCCTTTCTTATCTATTAAAATATTGATTTACTTACAAATCAAATGCAATCAATAAGATTGTACTCGTACTTAAAAAAAACACCTAAGTAGTAAGTACCTACCTAAAATCAATGACGGCTTTCATAATTGTACCTACCTATCCAATAGGTAAAAACCTAAATAAATCAACCGTAGTTGGTGTGATATAAGTAAAGTACTCTATAGCTCCTGGTATAATTAGTTAGAATTGGCGTCTGGGAAATAAATCACCTGTAGATACTTATTTTATTTACTTAACTACATTATTTCATATACATATTATAATTCCTAGTTATCCAATAAGTACCTAAATTAGTTACACAACATATTTTACATTCGCATTTCGTGTTTAATTTATAAACCGCAATTGTTCAATATTACCACGACGTAAGTCTTTTGTTTTCAACGACACGTCAAAGTCGGCGACAGAGCAACGTCAGGGCGCACTTAGAGACAAGCCTACCTACAGGAAACTATTGGAAACGCTATATAAAGTGTATGCAGCGGTCGCTTGAAGCACACTCCGAGCAAAGGCTGCGAAGAACTGTTACTTCATTTGAAGTGCTTCCTATTCCGAACGATGTGTAAACGCGTGTTGGTTGTTTTGGCGGCGCTGGTGGCACTGGCGGCGGCTAAGCAATTCGAGAAATGCGAACTGGTGCGAGAACTGAGGAAGCAAGGCTTTCCCGAGCCCGAAATGAGGGACTGTAAGTACAATCTGTCCACTGTTTTATTAGATACTGGGAATGGTTTCTGATGTAATTTGTCTTCCAGGGGTATGCCTGGTGGAGAAAGAGAGCGGGTTCCGTACTGATGCGATCGGAAAACTGAACGGCGATGGCTCTTGGGATCACGGGCTGTTCCAGGTCAACGACCGCTACTGGTGCACGCGCGACGGCCCGGCCGGCCTCGAGTGCAACGTGTCCTGCGCGGGTGAGTTACTGTGCAGCATGGTTGGGTAGGTAAGACTGTATCGGCAATGGCTGACGGTGTGTGTGTTGCAGCGCTGCGCACGGACGACATCTCGGCGGCGGCGACGTGCGTGAAGAAGATCTTCGCGCGCCACGGCTTCGGCGGCTGGACGGCTTGGAAGGCGCACTGCCAGGGCGCCAAGCCCGACATCTCTAACTGCTAGACGACCCTTTGACATATTTCTTAAAAATAGAACTGATACTATAATTATGATGATAATAATAATACATATTTAGGATATTTACGAATAAATTATTTTACTTGTGAACGTCTATCTAATTCTGAAACGAATTTTACTTTCTTATCAATATTTTCCCAAAGATTCTAGCATATAAACTGGCCAAGAGCATGTCGAACCATGCTCAGTGTAGGGTTTCGTAGTTATTCAAAAACGGCTGGACCGAACCTATGTTCGAAATAGTTTTTTCACTTCTCATGCTCAAAAAGTGCACCTTTACGTCGTGCGTAGACGACATAAAATCGCATTTCATGTTCTAGAGCATAAAAGTAAAATTGTTTTCTAAGGCTAAGATGGGCTAAGGTAATAGGTCCCAACAGCCAAACAGTTAAAACATATTGCACAATTTTATTGATCAATAAAATAGTATAGCTGACAAAATTTGTTATATTTTTTTATTTAAAATTAGAATTCTGTATTTTCTGTCATTAAATTTAGTAAATCACATAAAATAGATATCGATTATCGTTCAAAAATGCTCCGAAATGTTATTGTCATAAAAAAATTGCCTCGGTTAAAAATGGGTCACTTCACTTTATGCACTTGTTGTACAATCTACTATATTTTAAAGTATTCTATACATCATGTATGTATACCTATACAGTGTAATTGTAGTGATGATCCGTTTAAGGCGAGGGGCCGCACATAGGGTGCCACTAAGAGGGATAGACATAATCTAGTAACTGGAGTTCGAGGCCAAAGAATCTACGAAAATATTACCACAACAATGAAATGTTCGTACAATAGTAAATCCTTATTTTCTAAAAACACACGTTGAGATATGTTAATATATTGGTAATTTTAATTCTTTAATTTATAGAAACAATATTATTTACTTTTTTCACAGAAATGTAAGATATTTTAATAAAAACTTAATTATCCGCAATTATTAGTAACAAAGTTGGTATTGCGCTGGTATCACCTCAGGTGTTAATAACATTTGGTACAGCAATTTAACTACACATAAATTAAAAGGTAGGTATGGTTAAATTACTAAGCAGTATAAGTACTATACTAGACTACGCAGACTAAGGCAGGGGTGCCTTATTACGGGTTAAAATTATGGGAAAGAAATTTGGAAATGTAAAATGAAAGCATTTTTTGTATATTATTTTTTATTTGTCTTCTTCATCACTTATCCTCCTGAGTCCTGGGAAAAAATCGAGTACACTCCCACAAAAGCCGAGAGGCCTTTATGACGCCCAAATAATTTGTGAAAGAAATGCTTAAAATATACCTCTTAGAGTAGGTATATAACCAACTTTGTTCCAACAAAAATCTGACAAACTCATTTTAAACCTTAAAATAAGCAACAGTAAGTTCAGGACTCAACACTGATGGTGTTATAAAGGACTCTCGGCTTTTATGGGAGTGTACTCCATTTTTATCCAGGATTTTTAACATAAGTGATGAAGAAGACAAATAAAATACAAAACAAATAAATTTCCAAATTTCTTTCCCATAATTTTAACCCGTAATAAATAAGGCCATATTACGGGTTAAAACTGCTTAGTAATAGTATAGTATAGTACTTATACTGCTTAGTAATTTAACCATACCTACTGTCTTAACAAATATGGCACGCTGTCGTTGTGTTGTGTTTACTGGTAATTCAACTTCTTTTTAAAATAGGCTTTGAAACGTTGGCTCTTATCATTTTAAGTTCTTTACAAGAAAATTTTGTCATATCAATGTTAGTTAAGAGAAAAGAAAAGTTTTTAGGTATTTACGTGTTTTTAAGAAAATCCTAGTTGTGATAGCCATATTAAACAAAAAGGCGTATAGTTCGAGAAATATAAATTGAATGTTTATTTTTACTATAATGTAGGTAGAAAGTTACCAATTTATATTTCACGAACTATACAAACATTACACATGTAGGTATATAATGTTTTTATTAGGAATTATTTTAAATAAATTAATTAAATAACAAAAAGGTTGTGGAAACCTGAAAACTTTATTTGACAATGACATAAGAGACTTTGACGGATTTGACAATAACGCATCTGTCGTAGTTTCGTTGGCCTCGAACTCCAATTACTAGTATAGTCACTTACTACTAAGAAGAAAGTGCCACACAGGCACTTAGTGACGTATTCAACGCATTTGTCTGGCACTTACATTTAGCATCTAATGCACACACACACAAAAAATAGTGGCACAGTGATAAGGACGGACGATTATCGTTCCTTTTCACTTCCACTAGTAAAAAGTTTCATAAGACCATCCCTTTCGTTCTTGCTATTATTATAACGTTGTCAAATCCATATTAATCCTACATTCATGGTTTAAGGCCATAATACAGTATTGTCTCCTAATTAGAAGGAGAAAAATAGTTAACGCGAAATTTATTTAAGTCGCCTAGACGTATGGGTCACGAAAACACTGGCTCACGGCCACAAACACTGGCCACAGACCAGGGTGCTTAGCCAAGTTGCCAATCGCTAGCGCCTGCTAGCGCAACGTAGTTTTCCCTCTTTGTCGCACTAATATGAAGGAGTGACAGAGAGGGAAAACGACGATGCGCTAGCAAGCGCTAGCGATTGGCAACTTGGCTACGCATCCAGTTCTCTCTAGCTATTCTAGAAAACTGTAAAGTATTCTAATAGGAGGTGCAGGCATGTATTGCTTACCCTCAGAGAATGGTCAAAGGCGCCTAGCCTTGTAAGGGATTGCATATACCCGAGAAATTTGACCGGTGGTTGCTAAGACCGAGTGGCGGAGGGGTACAGGCATCAGACGCGAAAGCTGAGTACGTGGGTTCAATCCCCACCTCGGACATAGGTGATCTTGGTCGTTTTTCTTTGGTATATGACATCTAATATTTATAAATTCTAACTACATATGTCAGCCCTATCTAGTTATCTACGTCATAAACTGAAAATCAGAATGTGATCTAGCAAGGCTAATGCGAAATGCGAGAGAAGCCTATTACCTACTACTACGCTACACACTACTCGTAAAAGCCAATGCTTCGGGTCACTTACTGTTAGCACGTTGCTGTAAGCAAGAGTCTATTTATTATAGTTTGCAGCAATTCACAACAAACTGACCGAGTAATGGAATGCCGTTGAACCGCAACAGATTGTCTTTGCAGCGGGCACTTTCTGTAACCACCCCATTGAACGCAGACTCTTTAAAGTGGTGCGTGTACTTTAACCACTTATAATGCGCATTTGTAGACTAGGAATGAGGCCAACCAAAAGTAAAGACAGTCTAATTAAAAAACACAAGTTGGCATTAATTACGTATTTCATTTGCGACTAGTTACCCTGACTACAGAACATACATTTAAAGTAAGTGTTTCTACGGGTTTTACTAGTCTCGTCTGTCAAATATAAACTACGGCTTTGAAATTATAGTTTTATTACGAAATAATTTTATCATGCATCATAAAATTACATTCATTATTTTATAAGTCATGTCGCCTTTTGTTTTGTTCCTCGACTCTGTTGTAGACTTCCTTCATTTTGTTGAGAAGATTATTTTGCATCGATGTCAACTGCAACACAGAAAATCAATATTAGTTTAACTTATTTTTACTCTAGATAAGAAAAATTATAGTTGACATTCTAAAAGTATCACACGCAGGCTGATTCGATATACTCCCTAATTGAAGCAAATACTCAGATATACAGTACATTCTGATTATTCTATTTTAATTTGTCGAAGATGTTGCAAGGACAGTCAAGTGCAAAAATATGTATTGAAAGAATCCTCTTCTAAACGTGTTACGACGTTCTTATTACACAGTATTACAGTGGACTAGGACATATTTTTGATCATTTTCATATCCATCTTATTTGCCATTGACTGGACATATGCGCAGTGTTAAGAAAAGCGCTATGTTCTGTCCACCGCAGACCAATAAAATTGTACGGTCGGCTCTAATAATATGTGTACAATTTTGATCCTTATTCCTTTGACATACGTTCCGAAATGTATACATATTATTAGACGTGACTGTACAATCGCTTTAGGGGCCTTTTTGAGCAGACGTCGTTGTGCGATGTATTATCGCAGGTCAAATAATTAAATATAAAGTTTTTAGTAATCTCAAGTAATAAATTAGTGAAAAATATACCTACTCGGGACATGGCTACATACAATCTTCGTTAAATATTCTCATTCGTTCATTCTCAGTTTCTGGTCCCTTTAAGTTCTCTTATTGTACCAGATGAACTACTATGGCCTATACTTGAACATGGTCTGTAGGGTTAGCTCCTAATGAAAGAGGCATGGACTATCCGTCCCTCTTTTATTAACATAGTAGAAGACAGGAAGTCTATCTAGCGGCGCATACTGTCGCACCAATCACGTGCTGAAGCTACTGATATGTAAATGTAATCAAACCCAATTTTTCCGTAAAAATGCGACTAGTCACCAGATGATGACTGATTCACTTCTGGCAGCAAAACCGATAAATATGAAAAACGTACGCGTGAATGATCGGCCGCTGATAACTAGACCCCGGTATCGGAGGTGCAAAATGATAGCTGTTAAGTTCTTACTTAGGGATAGGTAAACACATTTTGTGATGTCGATATCGATACTCGATTTTTTGTACAATTATTTTTTTTATGTACAAGGACCATTTATTTGTATCCCTTTTTTTGGAATCTATGATAATAATTAACATTTAATATATAAATCATTACTATTACAATACAAATCTCTGGTTGCTATTACATTTATTATGTTTCGAGGTGCACAACATTGAATAAAAACTTTTGAGATATTAAATACTTATAATAAATTATTTATGTCAATAGATAGTCAAAGTCATCTTACAACGATGTCTTCGATTATTTAGCCGTGTTTACGAGTCTATTCGCCTAAAATATTTTATACAATAGAAAGTGGAGTCACACCCTGAACTTCTAAAATTAATGAAAAACATTTAATATACAATTTGCAGGATACCTACACATCATAAATCGAATTAATGTGTTTTTTTTTTAATTTCTATGTTCTATTTTGTATTTGTATTCTATTTTTTTATTGTATAATTTTAGTTTCATGACGCATTGGTGTTTAACTGTAATGTCATGTAAACTTTTGTTTTAATAAATAAATAAATAAATAAATCATTTCCAGATGTTGGAATATAAAAAAGCACATGGAGTCGAATTGCCATCAAGCGAAAATCAACAACGTATGTTCTACTAATATTGATTATTTAATAAAGGATATTCCATTCCAATATTTGTAATCTTGCATATCTTGCATTGCAACTCAATCTTGTATGAAAACACTCAAATAAAAGAAAAAAAATTAAAACCAATTAAACTGTAACCGAGATCTGCTTAAGTTTTTCGGCAGTTGTAACACACACTTCAGAAGGTTCATCGACAATTGCCTCAATAAAAAGTATGGCGATGTTACATAACATTAAATAAATGTTGATTTTGTAATTATATAGTCCTACTTTATATCGTAAATAGGGGCGTTTAATTAAAATCTTATCTTATTATTATGGTAAAGAAAAATTATCGATATGTAACTTTAATTATCGACATCACTAATATTTTTACCCCATCCCTAAGAACTTGACAGCTACCATTTTGCACCTCCGATACCGGGGTCTACTGATAACATACATCAAAATAGGAAGAGATTCTCAATTCGACCGTTTTTACTCTATATTCGAGAATCGTGAACCGATTTTCATTTTTTTTTATTGAACGGTATAACCAGGAGATCTGATGACCCCGTTCACACCAAGTCGGGATCTTAGAGAAAACGGTTGAAGTCGTATTTTTTTATCTGGTAATTATTTATTGCTACTACCGTGTACTCACATTGCTGGAGAAATGTTCGGCGATGTGCGCGAGTTCGGCAGTGCCGGCAGCCTTCTCCTCCTCGTACTTGGCCGTGGCGTCCTTGATGCCTTGCGTGAGGCGCAGTTCCCGCTCCGCTTGCTCGCTGCTTCGACGGTGCTTCTCTTCGCACTCCTTGAGGTCGCTGGAAATAGTGGATGCGTGTTTGAACCTCCTTATTTTTATTAATTTAAATGATTTTTTATAAGAAGGTAGCGCACTTACGATAATAATATTAATAAAATTTAAAAGTTTTCTGATATCGTCTGGCCACACTTAACTATTACAGACTTAGATCCTTTTTGTCTGTCTTGATCCCGGTTTCTGTCGCCATGGTTATATGCAACAGTGGTTAAATACAGGATGTTGCATATAACCATTGCCTTATATGTATCACTCATTCTGAAAATCGTAAACTGTATGGAATAATAATTTTTTTATCGATTTTAGGGTATCGTATCCCATAATAAAAGCGACGTATGACATATAGTAGTATATAGGCTAGTGAATAGAAGAGTACCCGCTGTCGGGGTTACCTGTTGGCCCTGATGATCTTATGAATTAGCGAATTTTTTCCCTTATTAGCGTAGCCAAAATGGCAAAAACGGAAACCTTATAGATTCGTCATGTCCATAATGTCCGTCTGTCACAGTCGATTTACTCGGAAGTTATAAATGCTACCGAATTGAAATTGTCTAGTCGCCGTGCCTGTAGTCGCGGTATAGAGTACCCGCGGCGGGGCTACCTGTCGGCCTGGGCCCGGTGGCCGGCGCGGCGGTCCGTGTCTAGTCGCCGTGCCTGTAGTCGCGGTATAGAGTACCCGCGGCGGGGCTACCTGTCGGCCTGGGCCCGGTGGCCGGCGCGGCGGTCCGTGTCTAGTCGCCGTGCCTGTAGTCGCGGTATAGAGTACCCGCGGCGGGGCTACCTGTCGGCCTGGGCCCGGTGGCCGGCGCGGCGGTCCGTGTCTAGTCGCCGTGCCTGTAGTCGCGGTATAGAGTACCCGCGGCGGGGCTACCTGTCGGCCTGGGCCCGGTGGCCGGCGCGGCGGTCCGTGTCTAGTCGCCGTGCCTGTAGTCGCGGTATAGAGTACCCGCGGCGGGGCTACCTGTCGGCCTGGGCCCGGTGGCCGGCGCGGCGGTCCGTGTCTAGTCGCCGTGCCTGTAGTCGCGGTATAGAGTACCCGCGGCGGGGCTACCTGTCGGCCTGGGCCCGGTGGCCGGCGCGGCGGTCCGTGTCTAGTCGCCGTGCCTGTAGTCGCGGTATAGAGTACCCGCGGCGGGGCTACCTGTCGGCCTGGGCCCGGTGGCCGGCGCGGCGGTCCGTGTCTAGTCGCCGTGCCTGTAGTCGCGGTATAGAGTACCCGCGGCGGGGCTACCTGTCGGCCTGGGCCCGGTGGCCGGCGCGGCGGTCCGTGTCTAGTCGCCGTGCCTGTAGTCGCGGTATAGAGTACCCGCGGCGGGGCTACCTGCCGGCCTGGGCCCGGAGCCGGCGCGGCGGTCCGTGTCTAGTCGCCGTGCCTGTAGTCGCGGTATAGAGTACCCGCGGCGGGGCTACCTGTCGGCCTGGGCCCGCAGGCCGGCGCGGCGGTCCGTGTCTAGTCGCCGTGCCTGTAGTCGCGGTATAGAGTACCCGCGGCGGGGCTACCTGTCGGCCTGGGCCCGCAGGCCGGCGCGGCGGTCCGTGTCTAGTCGCCGTGCCTGTAGTCGCGGTATAGAGTACCCGCGGCGGGGCTACCTGTCGGCCTGGGCCCGCAGGCCGGCGCGGCGGTCCGTGTCTAGTCGCCGTGCCTGTAGTCGCGGTATAGAGTACCCGCGGCGGGGCTACCTGTCGGCCTGGGCCCGCAGGCCGGCGCGGCGGTCCGTGTCTAGTCGCCGTGCCTGTAGTCGCGGTATAGAGTACCCGCGGCGGGGCTACCTGTCGGCCTGGGCCCGCAGGCCGGCGCGGCGGTCCGTGTCTAGTCGCCGTGCCTGTAGTCGCGGTATAGAGTACCCGCGGCGGGGCTACCTGTCGGCCTGGGCCCGGTGGCCGGCGCGGCGGTCCGTGTCTAGTCGCCGTGCCTGTAGTCGCGGTGTAGAGTACCCGCGGCGGGGCTACCTGTCGGCCTGGGCCCGGTGGCCGGCGCGGCGGTCCGTGTCTAGTCGCCGTGCCTGTAGTCGCGGTATAGAGTACCCGCGGCGGGGCTACCTGTCGGCCTGGGCCCGGTGGCCGGCGCGGCGGTCCGTGTCTAGTCGCCGTGCCTGTAGTCGCGGTATATAAGGTCCTAATTTATTAGTTGCAGATATTTTAACACATGATACTTTACATTAAAATAATGAACTTTAAATATAAATTAAGAAATCTTTTCATGTAACTTTTTTGATTTCATTTTCCTAACAAAAAAAATAATTATAATTTCGTCTAAAAAAAATCATCATGTGCATTATCACATACTGTTACAATAACACTGTCTGTCATGTCATCAAACGACAGAATCCAACGGAAAATAACATGACATTGACAATCAAGTATTTAATTTATCGACGTGAAGTGGCCAGTTCCAGTTAAATGGTACGTAAAAGAGGTACTAGAATTTGTTCAATGAGTTTTCATTTAATAATCACATAAACAGGGTGTTTTTACGTAGCAAATTTGTTTTTCGTTTTCTCCAAAAAAACATCGTAAAAGCTATAATGTTTCACGGTTTAATATACTCCAGAGACCGAGTACTATCAGCTGTAAAAATATCTGCATCTAATAAATTAGGACCATATAGAGTACAGTAGGCGGGGCTACCTGTCGGCCTGGGCGCGGAGGCCGGCGCGCGCGGCTGCGCGGTCGCGGCGGCGCGCATGCGCGCGGACGGCGGCGGCGCGAGCGTCGGCCAGCGCGGCCTCGAGCTCGCCCAGCTCCGTGCGCAGCACGTCTAGCTCACCCTCCGCGCTGTCCGTGTCTAGGTCGCCGTTCTCCAGATCCCTGAAAAAAAAGGTACATTACGACACAAGTGCGAAAAACACGAAATTCGAAACGAGTGGCGATGTTTTAAAACACGACCGACAGGGGTGTTTTAAATCGACACGAGTTACGAATTTCGTTATTGCGCGTGTCTCGTACGACGTTTTTTAGCACAGATGGCCCTCCGAAGTTTTGGACCTGACGTAAAATGACCCACTTCTCGCACTAGAGCCTAAAAAGTACACCATCTATACTAAAAAAGAAGTTGTAGATGTCTTAGTCTAAGGCCTTAGTAGACGGCCGAGCGGGGCGTCCGGCGTGCGGACATGTTAAACAAATGCATATGTATGCGCGTGGCCTGAGTGCACACTGGTCAAATATCTTGGACGCTTGCCCCACCGGTCCAAGCATATGCCGAACCACATGTCAAGATTTAATTAAAATTGCCTCGCGACAATTGTCACGGGTTTCGGAAAATAAAAAGTAGTTTATTAACGATATAATAACGTTATGTTGGTAGCAAACAAGCAAATGGACCAACTGATAGTAACCGGTAGCCGTAGCCTGCGGAGGCCTGTGACGTCAGTAACAGTGATATTTTACAATTGTCACACTTGTATTTATGGTGAAATAGGCCACTGGAGAACGCGATGTCACAGAGGAAAATTCAATTGATACAGATGGCAAGGAGTAACAGTGACATTGATTGTTTCTGAAAAAACCCGAAAAAAACGGAAAAAAACGAATTTTTCATACATTCCCGGCAAAAACATTTTTTTTTCGACATTTTCAACGCTACGCGCCACTCAGGCCATACAAATTAGTGCTAGACAAATTGGCGAGTTACTCCAGAAACAGGTTATGTTGCCCGACAAGTGAGCGAATTCAACTAGTGCCCACCGGCCGGACGCCGAACGAAGCGCCCAACCGACCCTCTGCCTCCGGCCAGGCATCCCTACATATATCTACATCAAGCCACAACAAATTGACATCAACTTAATAAATATGTACAATAAACATTTTGCACAAATGACATGCATATGACATGTAAAGTGTGGCAGTTAAATGAAAGCACAAGTTATCCCACCAATTTCCCAAAACAATAATGCTGGTGGGTTTAGTTAACATATCTACATACTTGCAATTCTATTTAAGATTCTACTTTCAAATAGCACAAAAAAACAACAACTTCTGACTTACTTAATACTGTCAGCCATCTTCATAATATCATGTAAGAGTGTATTAGTTTGATCAAGAGTAGGTTTCAAGTTCTGTAGATTATGCAGACTGCTCTCCTTTTGAGTAAGTGTTGCTGACAGAGTGCTTAGTTTTTCCTCTGCCTCTCTGAAGTTCTGGGCTGATTGCTCCACTTGACCTCTGATATCTTCAGCATCATATACCTTTAAAAAAATGAAGTTATCAATTTATTTCTTAGTAAATTACTTTAACTTTTTGTCAAAACCTTTAAAATAAAGTTAATTGACTAAAAAATGCAAGAATTTGAAAGAATTCAAGAGTAATCCTGATATAAGTTGTACAAAAATTTTTTTTATATTTGAATTTTGTATAAAACCTGCAGGGAACCTACCTATTGAGCTAAAAAGCTATTTTGATTAGCATATTTTTAATTGACACTGTTAAAAATAATACCTTCAAAGCCTTTTTTCTTGCATTTTCTGCTAAAATACCATCCCTGTGAGCTTTCTTCTGTTCCAGCAGAATATCCGTTTGCTTATTTTCTTCTGCTATAGCCTCCAACTCTTTTATAACTTCAGTCTCAATCTCTTTTTCGCGTTTGACTTCCTCTTCTAGTAATGGTATCTCATGATCAAGCTGTAACACAAGTTGATTCACTGGATCAAACGTAATTTTCGGGACAGATCACAATGTACGATGAAATACGAATAATTATATTCCTTTCAATGTTTAATTTGAAAAGTGCCGTTTCCATCCTTATTGTTTAATTATATAAAAAATAAATATCTTAAAAAGAGAACACACTTGTTCTTCGTGAGTAAAAATGACTCTGAGGTACTTATTTAAACTATGTAGTATTAAGTATTCAATAGTGTAGGACGCCCTCAGGCAAGGTGGAGCGACGATTTGCGCAGGATGGCTGGCAGGAGCTGGATGCGAGCAGCCCAAGATCGAGAACGGTGGCGTGAAATTGGGGAGGCCTATGTCCAGCAGTGGACTGCGATAGGCTGATGATGATGATGATGATGAAGTATTCAATTAATCCTGGCAACTTTCCCTATCCTGAGCCATCCATATGCAGTTCAGGCCTGCTACCTCAAATAATTTTGGTGGTCCATAAATAATGTAATTATTAAATGAAGAAAAAAAGAAGAGATAAGACAAGGTTGCATTGTGGATAGTGATGTGCACGTAAGAGCGTTTAATATTCACATTCAGTATGTAAGTTGAAAAGTACCTGCTCTAGGCGTTGTACTCGGTTACCCTTCTCTGCAGCCTCCATGTTTCTCATTTGAATAAGGTTGTCCTTCTTTTCTGTTAAAGCTTTTACCTGAAATATTAGTGATTATGATACACATATTATGTGTTGAGATTGATTTGTGAAATAAATTCTGTAGGAGTTCTTTTAAATAAATACATAATATATTTTATCTTCTTCACAGAACATTCATTATACATAGAAATCATATAAATCATTTATTCAAATTTAAAGGTGTACCAAAAATAAGAAATATTCCTGGTAACCTATAGATTCAGCACACTATGTTAAAAAGACTTTGAAATTCCCAGAGAAAAAAAAGCAGCTTTAGTCCTCAAACAAAATTCACAACGATTATTCACCCAATCAAGCATTGTTGGGCCTAAGGCTAAGAATGAAATTCTACAGACAAGAACTAGTTAAATAGACAACAATAAGAAATTAAATCAATTTGCAAAGTTATTTCAAACACATTCATAGAAATATGTATTATTATTATATTATTAACACCCAAAATACATTGTCAACAAAGTAGCATAATAGTAAGTTAATTTAAATACTTCTTAAAAGAGTAAAATTTAAATATTTTAAGCTAGACATTATAGTTTCAATGTTGCAGTCACATTTTAGCACACACCTTACCATAGGGATAGTAAGATTTAAAAAACAGGTATATCAAACATTCTAATATAGGATTAGATAGGATGAATAATAAAATGTATACCTCATCCTTATATGCAAACAGTTCCTCCTCACTAGGTGCAATGTCCCCCAGCCTGGCTTCATTGAACACCATCAGGTTGAACAGCACCATGAGTATGGTATAAGACATCATAGTCGTGGGCTGCAGGAGATGCATGATGAGAAAACATAGATTGGCCTCAGGCATGATGGACACTACATGGTTCATAATGCGTGTGGTATTGATCACAGGCATTAGGTCTCGGTAGTAAGTTGTATGCTCATCTGGTTCTTCTGGTGGCTGAAATATTGAGGAGTTACTATACAATTAAATCATTATTATAGTTTTATAAAAGCATACAATCATGCAAATAACTTACATAAGATGTTAATGTACATACACCTCCTGGGGCCTGTTTCTCGAACACTTGTAATTTGTAATACAAGTGGAAGTCTCTTTTTAACACTATTAATTAGATAAGGACTTCCGCTTGTATTACAAGTTACCAGCGTTTGAGAAACTGGCCCCTGTTCTTAGAAAACTACTTATGTAAAAGTTGAACACGAAAGAAATTTTGGGAAGGAAGGAAACTTATGGTATCATCTACTTATTGCCACCCAGTCCTTATTGATCTGGGAATAAACTAATAAGAATGAGAGAAGTAAAAAAGTAAATTTAAAATCATGTTATTGGCATTTCATACAATCAATTGGCTGAACAAAGGGGAAGTCAACTAACAACAACTACAAACAACATCATAAGTATTGAAAAAGAGCCAGCTAACCATGTATATTTATAGTTATGGACTGCCATGAGGATTGGATTATTAGGTATATGAAATCTGTTATTTCAGATGCTTAATATTTACATGGCTAAGCTGTCAATTACAATACCATTGCCGGTCAGATAATATTTTAAGAGACAATTATCACTTATCACCATTAACACGGCATCCCTGCTAACGCCAAGACGATCTAATATCTGGAACAGAGCCACCATAACAGCCTGAGGTCTCTTCAGATCAGCCACCGTCAGCGGCATGTTCGGAAATAGGCCATTCCAGTTCGCCAAGAAGTTATCCACAGCTACAGTCGACACTGGATAAAACATTCCACTTTTATACATTCGTCACTAAGTATTATAATGGAAGTATTAGCCATAGAATAACGTCATAAGTTACATACTTATGACTTAGGTATATCCTAAATCCTAATACTTTCATATTCACGAAATATCATGTAATTATTAGGAACTAAGACCTTGCTCACCTTTTTCCATTTTGTACGTACAAATCAAATGAGTCCGACGAAATTAAGGATAACTATGCACAGTTGTACACGAGTTTCGACCACTTTCTAACGGAAGGGAAATAAAAATATACTTTCGTATGGTTTAAAGGGATACAATAACAATAATAAATATATTAATTTCAATTCAAATACAAATCATCCAACGAGATCCAACGTCTTTTCTTCGATTCGATTGTGCCACAGATTACAAACCGTGTCAATGTCAATTATCATCTATTAAGCCTGTATTAGAAGACCGGCGACAAGCTTCCTCACCAAATCGCCACTCTGATTGTCAGCCTTGTAGTTGATGGGACGGACGGAACTGTAGATCCCTTAAATCGCTACTGGCAGTTGACGTTGTCACCAAACGTCAGCCGACGTCACGTCATTCAATTCGATTGCATTTCGTTGAATGTTGAATAGTTTCACTGTTATCCGGCTGAAAGTTTTTATAAATTCTATAAATTATTATACTTTTGTAATGTACTTTTTTTAACAATTGTCAAAATGCGGATAACTAATCTAAGACGCGGGAGAATCGCGCGTATGGGTGGTGTTTGTGCAATTTTACTGATGCTCATTTACGCTCTGCACAAGTGGTCAAATGAAAACGTCGGCAAACATGAAGATGTAATAGTGGCGGACTCCGCTAAGTAATTCTTACAAATCACACCGTGATATTTACCCGACCCTGAAAACCGGTATGTATTTTTTTGATGTTGCTTGTTGAACTAAATAAGCGGATACAGTTATGTGGCCTGGGTTGAAACACAACGTAAAGGCCGGTTCTCGGTTGCATTGTTTTTGTTGCATGCACGACACCCGGCGTGGGACTGTTCATCTATATGCATACAAATTGGCTTATTTTGAATAAACTGTCTCACAGTAATACAAACAGTCATCTCTATATAATATTATCTAAAGGTTTGTATAACTATATCTTATAAGAATTACTGATATTTTATCAAATTTTAAAAAGGATATCTGGTACTACTTAGTGTTATTTATAATCATTATTTTATTACTGTCTAAACATAATATTCATATGTTATAATTTAATTTTTACAAAGGTCAAAATGTTTGGAAAGAAAATGTTTGAAATGAAGAATTTGGAAGGAAGATGAACAGAATGTATAAAACTGCATTTCTTATTGGATTAAATATTTAAGTAATTATGACTTATTATCAAAGGAACTGTCCATAGTAAACTTTTACACACATTAGTTAACATTTCTTCTCCTTAATAGCATGAGCTTTCAGATCGTATCAACATGTTTGCCATGGAAAATCCTAACTTATCTGATGGATCCATTAAACATACCCCAGGTAAAAACTAGCTCCCCATTTGAGATCCTCTTATGTCCTTTTTCTCATGCAATTATTTTCACTTTAACTTATGGGATCCTTGTTTTCCTCAAAAATATCCTTTATATTTTTTGAGATGGGACTTGAATAGAATATGTTATTTTTGATAACTATTTTGTGTGGTTTTTATTTACTTATTAATCTTATTATTTAATTTTCTAAGCTTGTAAGTCTTAACAAGACTAGTATGAGCGACTGGTGGCTCCCATATGCATTTATTAAAAAATCTTTATTTAAAAATATGTCAGATGTTAGGGCAATTCTAATTTGTACTGTTCTGTATTTAAATAAAGATTTTCATAGTGATAGCAGTAGTGGCAAAAATGTGTGAAGTATGATAGATAACTTATTTACAATTTTATTTTTAACATTTACTAATATTGGATTCCTGCTGTGGACAATTGGAACAGTTTATTTGTAGGTTACTAGAAAGGTTTATTCTAGAGTTATGTTGAAATTATTATTTAGATAACCACAAGCCAAGTCAGAGATGTAAAGGTGCATTCAGACCAAAAGAGCATTCTCTGTTCTATCCCCCACTCTATGAAAACAATGAATCACGTTTTGTATAACAATAGAATTTTGTGGAGTGGGGGGTTAGAATAGCGAATGTTTGTTTGGTCTGAATGCACCTTAAGACAAGAGGTGCATTTTTCAATCAAATGGTTTGCTTGCTCTAATGACAGAGTTACAAGTTCTTTGTATGACAATACAATGCAATATTCATCCTTATTATAGTGGCGATTTCTTCAAAATTGATGAATAAGGAAAACCTCCAATTTTTATGGTACCTAACAACTCTTCCAAGATTAGTGATGGCCCATTCTTGAGAATTTGAGGAACAAGAGAACACTAGGAGACAGTTGTCTGAGAACCTTATATTAAATATAATTAAATCTTGTATTTTGCGTTTTTAAGCGATAATTATGATATGACTATGTCGCGTTGTCGCTTGGTATTTATTACATTTGGTAAGATTTTAATTTTATGTACAGTCAGCTGCAGAGATAAGTAGACCCCTTGCATACAAATTTGTATGCAACTGGGTCTACTTATCTCTGCAGCTGACTGTACTTATTACGCGAAAATGTATTTAACCGAGAAGAAACTTCATATCAGTACAAAAAAAAACATTAGAATTATAAGTCTGCGTACTCAGCTTAAATCAGGAATCAAGAACTTATACTACTACATAGATAACTTAATTGAATTATGCCGAAAAAACTACCTTCCTATAAGGTTAATATATTTTTTGCACCGCAAAACTTCTCTATAATAGAAACAAACGATCCATAGGAAATGCTCAAGAAAACTTTTTCGGAAATTACTTAAGGACAAGAAGAATTTAGTCCGTGAAATGTTCAATCATTTATGTAAATATATAAAAAAATCAAGAAAAACTCAAATTTTCTTAAGTAAGT
>JALPQI010010350.1:0-38378 GCA_025490895.1 Thaumatotibia leucotreta
TTGGCAGGAATCATTCAATATGAGATATACCTTTGTGTAATTAGATAGGTAGGTAAATACATACTAGGGTAAGTGCTCCAGTGAATGAACACTTAAGGAAATTTTCAACTTAGTTTTTTTTTTTGTGGCTGGGAGCAATAATGAAGTTTAAATATGAATGTTCTTATAGAGTAAACCACTATTGTAGTTTTCTAAAATCAATTTTATTTTACATTAGTGCTACACAGTTTTAAATTATAGCTGACTGTAGGGGATAAAATGGAAAATCACCAGTGAATGAACACAAAATTCTAGTAAATGAACAAATGAAACCAATGAATGAACTACCTTAAAAATAATGTATTAAAATGCAAAAAGTACTCTATTTTTAATTGGTAGTGCTAGTAATATTCGATAATTGAATTTTAACTTTAATGAGACATAATAACTATAAACATGATTAAACGAGATCAATTACAGTTTCACATTTCTGCGTATTCTGGGAAGGTTCAATTAACTCTTCTGTTACCATTGAAGAGTGACCTTATATGTCGCTTTCGTTGAAAAGTAAACTGAGCTCATTTTGCATATCAATTATAGCACTTAAATACTTTTGATTAACCAAATATCCGTTTATGGTTGTTTCTTCAGTGGCATGAATTTGGACAATTTCGGTGATTTAAATAGCGTTGTTTTTTCAGATATTAAAACTGGTACTTGATAGTTCACTAGTTGCAAGCATCTTTTAGAGGTTTGTCGAGAGATTATTGGTCATATTGGAATCCTTTATATGTTTTTTTTGACCTTTCCATGTCTTAAAACCAGACAAAATATAAAATAAATGATTTAGTTCATTCACTGGTTTTTGCAATCCAATTAATGAACTAACTGTGTTTGCGGTAGTTCATTAAAATTTTAATATTTCAAGTATTGTTCGAACACTGGCCCTTTGCTAGATAGCACATTTCTATTAAATTCATAGAAAACCAAATCTTATTACAACTACTAAAACGTCAGATATGGAAAAAACAATAAATCACGCAATTCTAGTGAATGAACTCCCCCGTTCGATCAGGTAGTTCATTAAAATTTTAATATTTCAAGTATTGTTCGAACACTGGCCCTTTGCTAGATAGCACATTTCTATTAAATTCATAGAAAACCAAATCTTATTACAACTACTAAAACGTCAGATATGGAAAAAACAATAAATCACGCAATTCTAGTGAATGAACTCCCCCGTTCGATCACTAGGTTTTGAGCCATTTTGAGTTCTAGTTATAGAACATTGGATTAAAAACCACTATTTGAAACGAAATCACATTAAACTATACTTTAATAGCATGATCATAATCTTCCGGTTCCAAAAAAACACGCACTGTACCTGGGAGATGCACAAAACGCACACGGTAACACATTAAACACAATGTAAGCTTACCTCAATCCTTATAACACCTCCATATAAAAAACGAACCGGCGCAACGTGTCCACTTTAGATCATCGCCATTTGGACACTGATGCACATGAGTTGATGTGAGTGCTACCAGAACTTGTCAAATAATATTCCTACCCGAGAAAAAAATATAACGCGTAGTAGAAATGTACAGAAAACTTATTATACGAAAAAAACTTGTATTTTGTTCGTTCACTGGATTTGTTCATTCACTGGAGAACTTACCCTAATACGTTGAATTTAATGTTATTTTACACTTCGAACCGGAATGATACAATACCTACATTATACCTAAACCTTTGTATTTATTATGACACGTATAGAGATGTGCCGTGGGAATATTCCCATTGGGAATAATCCCGGGAATATTCCCTTGTTCCCGGGAATGTTCCCTAAACTGGGGAATATTGCAATACAGATTAGGCAATCAAAAAATAAATTAAGTTCGTTAATTATGAGGCAAAATGACTCACAAAAAAACTCGTTTTTTTTTACTTACTAGATATACATAATATATGCGTTACATAGGTACTTAAATCGAGCATTTGTTTGGATCACAAAGTCGTGGCATCTTTTGGCTATGCATTTTGTGTTTTGCGGATATTATATTTCTATCTCTTTCTTTCAATAAATAGGTTATCTCCCTTCCTCTAAAAGGTTAAACCGCGCGTGGTGCTTTCGTCCAGTCTTCTACCGTATCTAGTGCTATTAATACGTGATTAGATGTGCTTGAGTCTTGAGGATGTGTGGTGACGGCAGTAAGAATACATTTGTCACCACCCCAACTCCTCCTGCGGGTGTCGTAAGAGTCGACTAAGGGATTGAAGTGTCACTGACCATTTTACAAGATTGATGATGGGCAGCAGCGTCATCATAGTGGACACATTACTGCGATTGCCAATCCGCTTGCCCAGCGTGGCGATTATGGGCATTTACCTCGTAATGCGTCTATACGCATAGTTAATAGGAGAGGCCTGCGTCCAGCAGTGGACTAACATAGGCTGATGATGATGATGATGAGTCATGAGGCCTAAAAGTAAAGTGTTTGAACATTTCACCACTCATACAGTGAACAATAAAGTGACGTATTTTTGCAAGTACTGTAATTTTGTCTATTTATTCAAAAATGCAACAAAATTCGCCTGTCATTTAGGTAAATGCCCCAAAACACCTTGTGATGTTCAGTGTGTTTTTAAAAACCGAAAAAAAATGATTAAGTAAATCATCGGCATCACTGGCATCAGCACATGGTGAATCTAGTTGTTCTTCAGCTGCTTCACTTCACACTGAATATCAAGAGTCAAGCCGAGACTCTTCTATGACGTCTGTGACTGATATCACAGATAATTCGAGTACATCGATGAGCAGCATGAGCACTGCAGAAACAGTAAAAACAGTTGTCTTTTTTTATTTTACTAGCAAAGATGGAAATATTCCCGGGAACATTGGGAATAAACTTCGGGAACAATGGGAATAAACCCAGGGAAAATTGGGAATAAACCCAGGAACATTGGGAATTTACTTTCGTAGTCGAGTTTCAGTACTTAATGTCTCAGTAAATATTTCAATGCATAACGCTTTAATGTAATCTTCGATCATACAATTTGTAAATCTACACACTTTCAAAATTCCTCAGTGTTCCCTATGTGAGGGAATATTCCCGGGTTTATTCCCGCCTGGGGAATATTCCCGGGAACGGCACATCACTAGACACGTATAACAACAAAGAACGTTTGAAGGATTATAGCCAGTTATAATATTAAAAATTAAATATTTAAAGGGATCAATTCGTAGAATTTATTAATAAATAAAAAAAAAATAACGTTTATTATGGGAACAGATATCTGAAGCGCAAATCTACTATTCCGTACAAACTCCGAGGTTTTTGTTGACGCCTGTTTTTTGGGATTCTGATTCCATTCAAAGTTCATCAATGTGACCTACAGATTCATCATCATCATCATCAGCCATGTGAAACATGAAATTAATATAAATGTCTATCAGATGATAGTCCACTGCTGGACGTAGGCCTCTCCTATTAACCATGCGTATAAACGCATAAGGAGGTAAATGCTTATAATCGCCACGCTGGGCAAGCGGATTAGCGATCGCAGTAATGTGTCTACTATGATGACGCTGCTGCCCATCATCAATCTTTTATCAAATAATGGTCAGTGACACTTCAATCCCTTAGTCGATTCTTACGACACCCGCAGGAGTTGGGGTGGTGACAAATGTATTCTTACTGCCGTCAACACACTGTATCTCTACAGATTGAAAACCTATAATTTTGACGGTATTTCAATGTTAGGTTAGTCACTCTAGAATCTACATAGTATAAAATAAAGTCACTTTTTCTGTCCCTATGTCCCTTTGTACGCTTAAATCTTTAAAACTACGCAATGGATTTTGATGAGATTTTTTTTAATAGTTAGAGTAATTCAAGAGGAAGGTTTTTAAGTAGGTATAGTACCCGTGCAAAGCCGGGGCGGGTCGCTAGTGTCAAACTAAGAAGAAGCAAGAGAGAATGAGGCTGACTGTACCTACTACAAATTCTGTGAAAGAGGGTTTTACCAAGCGAGTGTGATATGAAAGGACAAGCGGAGCAGTCGTTTAATCATAAACGGCGGGAAATTCCTTGTGATTCGAATTTATTAATAGAGTAATTCATTATGACTAAATTACATCGAAATATTTTAAATTTCAGTCTCATAAACATGCAAACATTTTTTTTACATTCATGAAGCGATAAGATAAATAAAATGTACCACTGCGTGCGATAAAAGTGAAACGAGTGGCGACAAATTAATAGTACATTACAACAGAGGCCAGGAAAATGAGGATAGGTAACGAGGCCGGGAATACGTTTTCACGCCGAGGCATGTATAGTGCTTTTCTCAAACATACAAAGAAAAAAAAATGACAATGTTGTCGAAATAAAAAAAAAATACTTTGCAGGCCTAGGCCTGAAAAGCGTTATGAACTTCCATTTCCATCCCAGTGAGTTACTGCGCCCTAAAAGCGATACTTCCGAGTCCGAGTCTATTTTAAGGAACGTAAAGACAATATTTCATTCCATGTTTGCGAAAAATAATGAATGTATTTGTAAAAATCCTACGCAATTCATATAGTTTTTTCAATTAAATTCCATTGCATTCACAAAGAATATATATACCGAAGAACGACAAGAACAGTTCTTTTTATGGACAAAATACCGATATTAAATCCCTTTTGGAAATAAAGTATTTTAGGTCAGCATTACACCTGTGAGTTCTTACGTAGACAGAGCTATACTAAGGAATAAGATAGTGATATTTACCTTTCAAGCGGTGGTGGCTCAGTGGTATAAACGTTTGACTTTCAATCCAGAGGTTGTGGGTTCAAATCCTGGCTCGTACCAATGAGTATTTCCGAAACGTATGTACGGAATATCATCATATTTACCATTAGCTTTCGGTGAAGGAAAACATCGTGAGGAAACCTGCATACATCCGCGAAGAAATTCTAAGGTGTATGTGAAGTTCCCAACCCGCTTAGGGCCAGCGTGGGGACTATAATATAATATAATAATAATAATAACATTTATTTCGAGTAACACGAGACTCATACATGATATGGTTAGTTGAATTAAGTAGGTAATAATGTTAAAATTCAATACAATAATAATACATTAACTACATACTAATCCGACAGTGCGATATACATATGCAAGTCGCAACAGTGCCTCATAAACGGACAGTCAATCCTGTCCCCTATGGAACGCAGGATAGCCCAATCCCTCACATGTAGGTATGAGAGGAGGCCTGTGCCCAGCAGTGGGACATGATAGAGGCTAAAATATTATATTATTATTAAATTTACCTCTCGTTCCTTAATAGGTATAGCTCCGTCTTTACAACTTACGTAAGAACTTACAGGTGTGGCTGGCCCTAGCGTACCTTATGTGTCTCGTAAATCGTAAAGTACATAGAGGTAAAGGGGCCCATACATGGTAAGATTCATCTGTGCGATCCATCGTTACAAACCGATCGAAACGATCAATCGATAATGTAATTAAATATCGCTAACGATTTACTTGATCGAAGACGATATCGGAAATCGCAACAAAAATCCATGCAATCATGAATATCGTAACGATAGATCGATTTTGTGTGGTACTTTGCGATCAACGATTCGATTTTAGTCTCAGTCTTGACGCGGAACCGCACTCACTGCATCGAAGCTGGATCAAATATAACGCCACATAGGTAAAAAAAAGGAGATCGTTATCCATATTTAATTGGGTCCAGCGACTTTATTGTACCGTTTCCAACGAGTAAATGATAGATCGTAGCCATCTATTGCTTCGTGTATGGCGCGATCGTAACGATCAATTGCTTCGTGTATGTTTGGCAATTTTGAAGCGATCGATCGCCACGATTTTCGTCCAATCAATCGAAGCGATTTATCGTGCCATGAATGGTGCCCATAAAATACAGTACAATACTTTTTATTACAGTACGTCTGGAAACCCTAGTTAAGTTAAGACCCCATTCTATCTGTCAAATGACTCGAAGGGTTTTCTGTGAAGCAAAGCTGCGCCGACGCAGGACCGGTTCCGCGCAGGAAACTCGCTGCGAATGGGTTCTGGGAAGCCCCAGGACTCAGATATGCAAAACGTGTCACAGGTGTCAACAGTATACAGGGTGTTCCAAGACTATGGGACATGAAGGAAAAGTACTGTAAAAATTGTTGATGGACTGTTTTGGTAAAAAGAGATTTTATTTTATTTTTAATAGCAAGTACTTATTATTATATATTACGTATATATTTTGTATTACAAGTAGGTACGTATTTTTAGACGTATGAAGAGCAACACATCATACAGTCCCTAATAAAATCTGGCACGCCATGATTCTATTTTACCATAATGACAAATGTGCCAATTGTAAAATATCACTGTTACTGACGTCACAGGCCTCCGTAGACTACGCTTTCACTTTGACAACAGGAGGTGTTTTCACTTTGACTTAAAGTTGCTGATTTCTAAGAATGAACTTTTGACAGTTACAGATTAATATTTAATATGAGGGTAAGACTCACCATTTTGCCGACAGTATTAACATCATATTATTTTATAAAGCTCATTTCTACACTGTCAAATGTTCATTCTTAGCGGCAACTTTAGTAACCGAGTGTTGAACCGCACAAAACAAATTCAACTCTGCTTTAATTGAATAGAATCTAAATGGGTGAATCAACTTTTTTCTGTATGTTATTACCATGGTTACGGTCGCCTGAGTCACGCTGGTTTTATGCAAAATTATGCTACTTAAACTACACAAACATGCATTTTTCTGGCGACCGTAACCATGGCAATAAGAGACAGAAAAAAGTTGATTCACCAAATGTGTTCGATGTTACTAAGTATAACATATTAGGGCAACCTGTAAAGAGAGTTGTGCATATGAAAATAAATAAATAAATAATAAATAAGTACTACAGGTTGGACCATGGGCCTTACAAGGATTTATACGAATTATCTGTCTAAGAGTCCTTATGGTAATCGACGAAGTGGGACCTTTTACTAAAAATACTCCCATATGATGTTATGTTTGTATATTATATAATTTTACAAAATGAAGTCAGGGCCGCATAGCACAACTCGCTTTAGATTCACCTCAAGGAAAGACACGGAAAAAACTTATGACATACTACCACACATTTTCCTCCTTGCAAACGTGTTTACATTCATCACACTACAAACAATAAGTACAAGCGACAGATTACCCTCCGTAGATAACGCATATTTTGTTTATTCATCAGACCTGAGTAGATATGTATATTGTGTACAATACAAGTACCGTAGAATAATAATCCTTCAACTGAATGAGAATGTTCTTTAAAGATAAAGATAATTCATTTGCAAGAAACATGAGTTAAGTACTAAGTTCTCGTGAAAATTTCCAGTAATTTTAGGCACTTTTGACAATGTTCTGCAAATTGTATCTACATTGTTAGTCAGCCATGAAGGTAGGTGCCCTATTATTAGTAGGTGGCCGTGGGGTGACGGCAGTAAGAATACATTTATCACCACCCCAACTCCACCTGCTGGTGTCGTAAGAGTCGACTAAGGGATTAAA
Source organism: Thaumatotibia leucotreta (assembly GCA_025490895.1). Lineage (NCBI taxonomy): Eukaryota > Metazoa > Arthropoda > Insecta > Lepidoptera > Tortricidae > Thaumatotibia > Thaumatotibia leucotreta. The sequence goes on from JALPQI010010350.1 coordinate 7,555, forward strand.
GTGTCACTGACCATTATTTGATAAAAGATTGATGATGCTGCTGCCCGCGTCATCATAGTGGACACATTACTAGGATCGCCAATCCGCTTGCTCAGCGTGGCGATTATGGGCATTTACCTCCTAATGCGTATAGCATAGTTAATAGGAGAGGCCTACGTCCTGCAGTGGCCTATCATGCATGATGCATGCATGAATGAAGGTAAACATAAACTAGTGTTTACATGGATAAATATAATTTATCAGCGCTGACTATAATTTTATCCCATTCAGTGTCGAGATCCTGGGACCGTGGGGCTCTGGCGGTTTGAGTCTTTTTAAAGAAATTTCAAAGAGACTCAAAGATACGACAGGAGACCATAGAGCTAGCAGTTCGCAGGGGCCGTTTTTGGAATTATTCATAGTGCAGTTTTATAATATTAAAGTTTTTATTTTGTATATTTTTAATAGGTACTCAGGTTCTAACTGAATCAGGGACCGGAACCGGTATTTTCTCCACACAAAAAGAACTGTACTTTTTTCGTTCTTCGCTATATAAATTCTAAGTTAATGGAGTAATTTAAAAACATGTTATTGTAAATTACATAAAATATTGAGTAGTACATAAAGAGTATAAAAAAAAATATTGGGCTATTTCGCGGTTTTCGTAAAATAACGATTCCGGTCCCTGAACTGAATTAAAAATTATATATTTTTTTTGTTCATTGGTTAAATGTCAAATAAATAATGTCCCATCTAATAATAAGGTATCTGCGTAACATACTATCACTACGACCCAGATAAAGGTCTATTGTCATTGAATTGCAATTTGTATGAATCAAAAAATGTTTGTATGAATCTTTTGTTCACATTTACAGTTACTGTTACAGTTGAAATAGCACGCTAATAGAGGGTAAATTACATAAGCCTTATGTTCAGGTAATAAGGTTGAAAATCTCACAAAATTTGGAGCTAGTATTAGGGGTGTCATTGAACACAAATTATGTAAAGCAATGTGCATTTTTGACAGAAAATGAATGGATAATCACGGAAATTAGCTCTACAAATTATCAAACCATAAATTGTATAGGAACAATTGAGGTAGGCAATTTCTTCTTCCTGTATCAGTGTGCTGAGGAGTACCAGGAACCGGAACCGGTATTTTACAAAAACCTCGAAATAGCCCAATATTTTAAAATGATTATACTTTTTGTGTCCAGCTATGCTATTCTCTTATTCACACATTCGACGCTGCGTTCATCAACGAGCTCCAGACAGCCTTCACTTCGACGTCGAGTGCAGCGCTGCGAAAAACGGTATTCACTAACATAGGACAGCTCGTCGCCGTATTCGTCGCCGAGCGCTAGTGTCGTTTAAAGTGCATTAGTGAATACCACTTTTAGGCTCGACGCTGCCGCAGCGCTGACACAGCGCTGATAGCAAGGCGGTTTCCTTAGTGAATAACACTGCTGCTCAATATTTTATGTAATTTACAATATCATGTTTTAAATGACTCCATTAACTTAGTAGGTATTTATATACTGAAGAACGAAAAAAACCCGTTATTTTTGTATGGAGAAAATAACGGTTCCGGTCCCGGAGTACCATGAGCTGCCGCCGCGTTATTAACGCGGACTTATTTCGTCAGCCTCTGTAGCCTAGTTGGTGACCCTGCCTACAAAGCTGGAGGTTCCGGGTTCGAATTTCCGGTTTCTTCGGTTAGTTACCACGAGGATTACTCATGAAATAAAACTATGAAAACGGATAAACTCGCGTATATTTTTTAGGTTTTATTTTACCGATACTTGTAAAGTCATAGTGCTGCGGCTACCGCTCGTAGTCGCGTCGCGTTTTGTTGCGACCGAGTCGGATAAGTAAGTCTGCGTTAATAACTCATAGCACGGTACTACTACATACTGTATAAGTGATCTATAAGAACGAATATAATATATGACCTTGCTGCGAATGCGATTGCACTGGCGAAATGGACCAATTAAAGCGTTACACAGCATGTTTGTGAAACCAATCTGTCGCATTGACACTTGATTATTTTTAAAAGGTTTTACACATTATGTCAATGGTTTGGTCGAAAGTGGTAGTAAAGTACATTTTAAGATTTTTATGAGTATTATAATTATGGAATTAGCAGTTACATTCACTCGTGGACAAGCTATTTATACGCATATCTTACCTAACACAAAAAAGTCAAAAATTACTGTTTTATACAATTTGTTATTGTAATACATCATTGAATATAGGACAGTCTTTTCCTTTAGTACCGTTTATTTTATTTATTATTAATAGTACATATGGATTACAGTCTTAGAAATAGTTATTGTCCTACAAAGTTTGGTAGCCAAATATTCGTAACCAACTTCGAAATATGAATAAAATCCTAATAGGTAACTGGCTGTAAATCGGGCCTTATCCTTACCGATTTGTAACCAGGTTTGTTCCAAATGCTGCTACTAGATGGAAAAGTTAACTTAGTCCCATTTCATAACTGGCTACCAGGCGGGAAACCATATTTCCCATTTGGCACTAAAGTACTAAAGGGTTTTTTTTAGGATTTCGGTGTCTGTGTCACAGTAAAAGTTGCTCAGTATGTCTTACATAAATAGTATATCTATGCCTCGTCTAAACTTTTGCTGTCTGGCTTATTGAATCATCCCAAATAAGCAAGTAGGAAAACATTTTGCTTTTGTATTTTATCTAATTTTAATTCAATTTAAATTAATTGGACTCTTGGAAATGCAGAATATCAAACCTATTTTTAGATCATTACCAACACGCTGTCCCATTAATAACTAACGATTCGTAACTCTTATCTCAACGACTTAAGGTTCAATTATGGTCACTTCGATTGCTATTATTATTAGTCCTAGAATTATAAATGGCCGCCCTAACACGTGCCGGCCAATTCAGAGAAGCGATAGGTACCTCTCGCATACATTATCACTACTATCAGGCCTATTACCGCGAAAATCGAAATTCGGAAATTTCGAGGATTTTTCGGTCACTCAAACGAAGGCGAGTGAATATCTGAGCGTTTCAACCGCCTAATTTTGGTGGCGTCATTTTTGCCGAAGTTTCTAAACGTATTGGCATTGCCGTCCAACGCGGCAATGCCGCCAGCCTTCTTGGCACCCTTCCACAAGGCACTGAGCTAGAGCCCGTTTTTAGGGTTCCGTAGCCAAAATGGCAAAAACGGAACCCTTATAGATTCGTCATGTCCGTCTGTCCGTCTGTCCGTCTGTCACAGCCGATTTACTCGGAAACTATAAATGCTACAGTAACGAAATTTGGTAAGGATAAGTGTTATATAAACCGCTACAGGATTATGATATTAAATTGTAAAAAAAACCATTGGGGTGGGGGCCCTCCATACATGTAACTGAGGGATAGAAATTTTTTTTTAGTTGTATATAAGCGTGTGGGGTATTAATAGAAAGGTCTTTGAAAATGATATGAAGGTTCATAAATCTTATTTTTATTTAAGCAAATCGGTTTCGAGATATCAGCTCTCAAAGTCTGAAAAATGTGTCCCCCCCCCTCTATTTTTTAAACTACGCAATATAAAATTCTAAAAAAAATATATGTTGTGCGCATTAATAAACTCTATCAACGATTTTTGGTTTGATTAAATTATCTCTTATAGTTTTTGAGGTAGGTTGATTTAACTGTATTTTTTTTATAATAAATTGATAATGGTACGGAACCCTTCGCGCGCGAGTCCGACTCGCACTTGGCCGGTTTTTATTTATAAATTTAGAAGTCTTGCATAGTATTGGCCACATTTGGTTGTCTTTGTCTACAAAAAAATATACACAATATTTTTAAGCAAAAGTAATTTTATTAGAAGAATCAATTCTATTTCAAAATTAACTGTATAGAAAATAGATATTCCTCAAAATCCTCCATACAAAACGTATTTCATAGAAAATTACCTAATACTTAAATTATTTACGATTTATTGTATTTACTCTGTAATCACCAGTTTCATACATTGCCTAACGTATAAATAAATGGACAAGCGCACTGATTCGGATTAATACTAATTACATGTCAAATACTAAAGCTATTAACGGTACTAAACCGTTATGTCACATGATATTTACATTTTAAACTCCGCCCCGTCGTACCAAGATTTTTTGCATAAACCTTTTTTATTTTTAAACAGGTTTTTGACTGTGTCTCATGTCATGAGTGTGTTTGGTTTGTTCAAGTACTGTAGTTGTACTGAAAGTTTAATCAGTAGCCAGGTATTAATAAATGTATTGTTAGCTCCATAACTTGACTCTACTAAGGCACTGGTCTCACCGCGAGCTACTAAGCTATGAATAAGCCGTGTAAATGAAAGAGACACGGCGATACTCGCCCAGCTATCAGCTATCACCGCCGGGCGAGTATCGCAGTGTCTCGTTTTTTACACGGGAGTGCGTAGCTTTTGTTCGTGTTTATAGCCCATAGTTCATAGCTTAGTAGCTTGCGGTGAGACCAGTGCCTAAGCGTGGCTTAATTCAAATTCGAATAAATATTTGTCAAGGTCATGCATTTAAGGGTTAATCCCTATTGTGAAAAGGTGCACCGATAATTATGTCGTCGTCAAAAGCGGAGATGGCACTCGTTAGGTTTTTAGACGGTAGTAGAGATACTCCGAAGGATGCGTAAAAGCATTTTCCTAACTAGTGCGCAAAAACGAACTTTGCGCACGCTTCGCGCGCGGTAATTTTCCTTTTTGACGCACTTGTTTTGAAAAAAATCGTCCCTTATAGTTACGTGCAAAAACTTTTTTTAACTCAGGTGATTGTCGCCCTCGTTTCACTCGGGCTCCAACTTTCACCCTCACCGAAAAAAAGTTTTCCTGCACTAGTTAGGAAATGTACTATTTCCCAACGTAAAAAAGTATATGTATCGGGTTATGATACGAATCCTACATATGTTCTTCTTCTCTTCTTGGCCGCCCTGTGACGGCAGTAAGAATACATTTGTCACAACCCCAACTCTTCCCGTGGGTGTCGTAAGAGCTAAGTGATTGAAGTGTCACTGACCATTTATTAATCTAAGATTGATGATTGGCAGCAGTGTCATCATACGTGCGTGCACTACTACGATCGCCAACCCGCTTGCGTGGCGATTATGGGCATTTACCTCCTAATCCGTTCATACGTATTAGGAGTGGCCTTAGTCTATCAGTGGCCTGACATAGGCAGATGATTTGATTTGATGTGATTCCTAGGTTTCGTACATGCGTCGTGATTCTATTTATATTTTAACACCCTACAAATATTCAATTATATATGAATGTATATTATTATAATACTTTTTTTCCCGCTGCCTATTTACGTTTATTTTCTAACTTGTTCTCCACAAATGACTAACCATTTACTGTTTGTGCTTTTTCTTGGCCCTGGGCTCTACGGAAGACCAGCGCTCTGACATGCCTAGGTATGCCAGAGCATAATAATATGCTGAGTAGAGTCCATTTGCAGCCACTATATATTATGATAGCACCAACATATCTATTGTTAGATTTTTAATTTTTTTTCTCTTACTTTCTTATTTCGGCAGTAAGAATACATCACCACCCCAACTCCTCCTGCGGGTGTCGTAAGAGTCGACTAAGGGATTGAAGTGTCACTGACCATTTTACAAGATTGATGATGGGCAGCAGCGTCATCATAGTGGACACATTACTGCGATCGCCAACCCGCTTGCCCAGCGTGGCGATTATGGGCATTTACCTCCTAATGCGTTAATACCTACGCATAGGTATTAGGAGTGGCCTTAGTCCAGCAGTGGCTTGATATAGGCAGATGATGTGATTTTAAGTGATAAGTTCTTACTAAGGTGTTACCATTGCAACATTTTTTCTAATAAAACTGCTCATTTAATTAGCGAGTAAATTATCACAGACGCCATAACATGAACCGAGATAATAAAAAGCAATTGATAAGTAAATAAACACGGTAATGGTCCTCCAAGGAGACCGTTTCATACTATAGTCACGACTTTCTTAGGACCGCTTTACTCTGTAGTTATATGATAATGAATACGAGAATGACCTTTATCAATTTATTGTCGTAAGGTGCATGCAGACCAAAAGAGCATTCGCTGTTCTATCCCCCTCCTCTACGAAATTCGATCGTTACACGAAACGTGATTCGTTGATTTCGTAGAGTGGAGAATAAAATGGCGAATGCTCTTTTGGTCTGCATGCACCTTAAATATAACATCAAAAACAAATCGAGGGAAGTAATTGCTAAACATACACAGCGGAATAATCACATCACATCATCAGCCTATATTAGTCCACTGCCTGTCCTATTAACTATGCGTATAGACGGATTAGGAGGTAAATGCCCATAATCGCCACGCTCGGCAAGCGGATTGGCGATCGCAGTAATGTGTCCACTATGATGACGCTGCTGCCCATCATCAATCTTTTATCAAATAATGGTCAGTGACACTTCAATTCCTTAGTCGACTCTTACGACACCCGCAGGAGGAGTTGGGGTGGTGACATATGTATTCTTACTGCCGTCACCACACGGCAGATAGCATTAGGAGGTAAATACCCATAATCGCCACGCTGGGCAAGCAGCTTCCACCACGTTTCAATTTCGTATGTAATCGCTGGCAACACACGCTGATCAAAGACTTTCGTCTGCAAACACAGTGGAATTTTGGTCGAAAAGAAATGTCGTAGCTTCCCGAACGCTGCCCAACCGAGTCGGATTTACCTATTACGAGTACTATACTATACAGTGTGTAAATCTAATACGGGCGATAAATTAAACCAGGCATGGGATTCATTACTGTAATCATGGATTACAAGGTTTTTTTAAAGTTACTCTTAATTATGACCCCATAGAATTTTTTCAAGATTATCGGAGCAGCAATGTAGGTACGAACATTTATTTGTTCTTGTTGATATGGCAGTTACGAGTATGTTATCTGCTTTTGAAATTAGTTGTCAACGTGTGTTTAACTCGCGTATGTTGCTCTATCGGTGAATTTCGGTTCTAAATTTCGAGTAAATAGGTACGACAAGCGAGCGGATTGATTACAATCTCAATGACTGGCGATTTTACACATAATAATTTACGAGTGTTCATCAGAACAACATACTATAGTCAAATTCCAAGGGTCAAAGATATAAAAACAAAAGATAAGAAAAACTGCAGAAACGCAGACCTTTGCCCCTCTACAATAAAACAAAGTTCGGCTAATTCTTCCTTTGTGCGAATTCGTTTGAAAAACGTTTGTTTTGACGTCAGTTTGCAAATTACTCATACTAATAGGTATCTATCTACCTACAATCAAAGATAAATCCTATAAAGCTATACCTGCCGCAAAACAATTTGGCGATTGAAGGCGTCTTGCTATCTACGTTACACTTATTAGTTCCAGGTCAGAGTGAAAGAGATAGCAGTATGCCCTCAGTGAATACTTCCCGATTCGCCGGATTCCTGTTTCGCCGGATTCTTATTTTGTCGGATTCTTGATTCGCCAGGTTTTTTGATTAAGAAATATTGCAAAAATGTCGCGGTTATACCTATCTATTAAATAAAAGGTAGACGTAGAGAAGCAGATCATTTCATACAATAAGAAAACATAAGCACGATTCTTTTACCTGGATGATTTAATGTATATTAATATTTCCGACGAAACAAGAATCCGGCAAAACAGGAATCCGACGAATCGGGAAGTATTCCCCTCAGTCGCCAAATAGTTTTGCGGCAAGAATAACTATCAAAGTGGGTAGTATACCGTGAGTAGGGTTTACAACTTTTACCGAAATCTTACGAGGGTGAATCAACTTTTTTTTCTCTGTTATTGCCATGGTTACGGTGACCTGAGTCACGCTGATTTTACCCAAAATTATACTACTTAAACTATGCAAACCCCACCTTTTTTTTAAACTACCGTGTTTACAAAAGAATGCAGGTGATGTATATGAATAAACAGTTTCATCATTCATCATCATCATCATCAGCCTATGATAGTCCACTGCTGGACGTAGGCCTCTCCTATTAACTATGCGTATAGACGCATTAGGAGGTAAATGCCCATAATCGCCACGCTGGGCAAGCGGATTGGCGATCGCAGTAATGTGTGTGTGTGTGTATAATACACAGCTTAGGTACACGTTTTTTGGTTGATTTAATTAATCTTTTATGATTTTTGAAATAGGTAGGTCGATTTGACGATTTTTTATATTTTATATTTGCTGCTACCCTTTGTGCGCGAGTCCGCCTTCCACTTAGTCGTTTTTTAGGGTTCCGTAGCCAAAATGGCAAAACCGAACCCTTATAGATTCGTCATGTCCGTCTGTCACAGCCGATTTACACAGAAACTATAAATGCTACAATAATGAAATTTGGTAAGTATGTGTTGTATGAACCGCTACAGAATTATGATACTAAATTGTAAAAAAAATATTGGGGTGGGGGCCCTCCATACATGTAACTGAGGGATAGAAAAGTTTCATATTTTAAGTCTATATTTACATTCATTGTACCCGCTACGTTCTCTCTCGTTGTTTACATGTTTACATCGACTCTACGGCATCTGCGTAGTGTCATCTCTACGTTAGACTAAAGAGTATTATTATATACAGTGTGCAAATCTAATAAGGTGGAAATACTAGTACCCGACGCTGTACCAATACTCGTCTTTTTAACTTGAGTTGCCCTCGATAAGATAAAATCAACTATTAAGGCATTTAAACGATGATAAACGTATGCACCTTTAATGCTTCATATCCCAACTTTCAAATAATTTGCATATATCTAAATTATTTACATAAGTTTTAAGACAGGCTGACATTTATTGGGACTTAGTACCCGACGCTGTACCAATACTCGTCATACTAACTTGACTTGCCATGAGATAAAATCAACTATTACGGCATTTAAACGATGATAAATGTATGTACCTTTAATGCTTCATATCCCAACTTTGAAATAATTAGCTTATATCTAAATTATTTGCATAAATTTAAGACAGACTGATGTTTATTAGGACTGAGTGTGAGTGTTAATATTTTCAATGTATCAATATGTGTCATTCAAACGGGTGTGTAATGATCCGTATAAACATACTTAATATATTTTCATTCGATATAACAACAAAAAATATATTTTCGAAGTATATAATCGTTCATTGTATATAATAAACTTTTGGTATAATATTAAAATATCTATTATTGTTTAGTATAATGAATAGTTAATATAACACTTATTTTGTATAACCTTCATACAGTATAATTCTCATTTGATATACAAGAATAAACTTTTCTGGGTTGCAAAAAAAAAAAAATAACCTCGAAGACTAAGGCGGGAGCAAAGCTCCCGCCTTAGTCTTCTAACCTAACCTATCCGAGTCGGATCTGCCCCGGAAGGTTTTGTTCGCTCGCTTCGCTCGCTCACTGCAGATTTAGTCCCCATTCGTTAGTAATTATGATCAAAACCAAATTTTATTTAGGAGCCAATATCTTGGTAATTATCAAGTTTTAAGAAAAGTAGCGTTATACTATAAGATAATTATACGAAATATGAATTAAACTAAAAGTATGTTATATGAAATATCATTATTTCAATTGATTATTATATAAAATAATAATTATATCATTTGTAAATATATTATTTGTTGTTATATGATTCAATAATTATATCAAATGAGCGTTATTGCGACTAATATTATATCAAAAGTTGTTATAGCCTTTGTGACGCACCCCATTCAAACTTGTACTGAGGTGTCATCGACTGGGACTGCCAGCAAAAGCACCTGACACTTACTTGTACAATGGAATTGACTAAAAATTTGCAATTTTGAGAAAACTTGATATTGACACCCTATAAAAAAATACTATTTAACATTACTTACAAACTCCTCTCTCAAAACACATGACAATACTTTATGTAGATTTATACAGGGAGAAAAGGGACGACGTTCCTTCCCGCTACCGATCGAGTCTACCAACCATTACGATGAACTTTCAGTATAGTACTAACATAGAAATATCTTTAAAAAAATTAACCCCTCATACAAAGTGAGTGATTAGTTAGAGTTCAATAGTATGGAAACGTCAATTTTCCATGAACGTTTTCGATGTTGGTCCCGTACAGAAAGTTCATCGTAATGGTTGGTAGACTCGATCGGTAGCGGGAAGGAACGTCGTCCCTTTTCACCCTGTATATGATTAAAATATCGTGACGCAAATAAATATTTTCTGTTAACATGTTGCGTACTGGTACTTTCACCTTACGGGCGATAAGTTTAACCAATCATACATATTTGAATTGAAACTTACGTGAAACATAATAACTATAAAAATAATTACACGCTGAAACTCAAGAGTCGCGAGGTATAAACGCAGACGCAGTGCTTGATAAAGGAGACCTAGGCTCTCCAAAACATGTCGCGCGTAACACACACACACACACACACACACACACACACACACACACACACACACACACACACACACACACACACACACACACACACATATATATATATCTTTTTAAATTTAACGGTTAAACTCACGTGTATTTGGACCAATCAACTTTTCGATCGACATATTTTCTGTTTGCTGCGTTACTTTTCATGAACTTACAAATGTACTTCAATTAATACTATACCTACTCATATTTACAATGAAAAACAGTTGGAACCTATGTATCGACGTGAATTTGTGTGGGGCCTAACGCATGTACGATTTATAAGCATTTTTTCTAGCAAACTTGATGAAATTGTCACCTGCGTTACGGGACAAAATAGTGTCGGTCGAAAAGTTGATTGGCCCAAATATGTACACGTGAGTTTAACCGTTAAATTAAATGAAAAGATAAATCTGTGTGTGTGTTTGAATATAATAAACAAGCAAGATACGCATAACCACGCAATTCGCCATAAACATGTCCTCGTTATTAATAGACGTTATCTCTCTATGACCTATATTAATAAGAATAATGAGCGATGGTGTAAGATAACATAATTGTATGAACCGGTACATATCTACCGCGAATCACGATCACGTTGCCACTCTGTTGCACTAAGAAATACATACGTACGTGTGACAGGGAGGTAAAAAGTCGACATGATTCGCGGTAGACCCTCGGTTGCTTGAACGCATATGTTTTGTATTGAACGACTTACCGGTGATGTGGAACCTGTATAAAGGTTATCGCTTACATGTGCATCGCCGTATTTATTTGACATTTGATTTGTTTAACTGTACAAGCTGTGTATTTTTAGTAATGGACAGTCGTCCAAATATATCATCATCATCATCATCCAGGGATCGGAACCGTTTTTTTGAATAACCCCAAAATATCCCAATACTTTAAAGTGTTTTGTACTTTTTTGTAGTACCAAAATTTTATATACAGTATTACGCAAAAAAAATCGCGTAAAGCGAATTTCGCGTATATTGAGGTCTTATAATTCAGTACCAAACTACACCTATTTTACTTAAAACAGTAAATAACGTAATAATATTGATTGTTAGAAGGTAGAAGCGATATGCGATCCGAGGTGGTGCGATGTGCTGCGCGCAAGTAATAACCAATGAGATATCAATGTAGTTACTAATGGCATAAATTTAAAAACCGCGTTATAGCAAATCCGCGTTAAACGGGGTCGCGTAAAGCGGGGTAATAATGTACGTAACAATGTCGTATTTTTAAATGACTCCTTGAACAAAGAATTTATATACCGAGGAACGAAAAAAACAGATCTTCTACTAAGCATACGTAAGGTTAAGCATTGATGAATCGACGCCGCATGATCGCGTGAACAAGACAAGTAAGCTCCAGCCTTTACGGCACATATGGCCAGTATTAAAGCAAGGGCCGCACGCGTGCCCCGGTTACCGTAAGGTGAAGGTTACTGCAAATACCGTTACGTCACTTTTTGCAACGATTAATGGTCAACATAACCTATATCCATGATTTTTATTTATTGATTATAAATTAAAATTGTAAAAGTACATTGTGCATCGAGGGAGTTATGTACGGAATTACTAACAAGAGTGTTAGAAGCCCGACGCCGTAGGCCGAAGGATTTTAATGACTCGAGTTAGTATTCCGCTTACCGAGCCTGATGCATACAATGTTTTTCATCACACTTGCCAACAAACAAATAAATTTTAAGACAAAATATTATTAAATAACGTACTGAGATTTCTATTACTCCCTAGGAAATTTCACTTTTCTATTACTCCAGCTACGCATACAAGCAACGGCGCGCTTAGACAGCAAGTGTGAGGAAAAAATTATGTACATACATACTCGTAATACATTCACATCATCAGCCTATCTCAGTCCACTGCTCTACGTAGGCCTCTCCAATTAACTATGCGTATAGACGAATTAGGAGGTAAATGCTCATAATTGCCACGCTGGGCAAGTGAATTGGCGATCGCAGTATGTCCACAATGATAACACTGCTGCCCATCATCAATCTGCTATCAAGAATGGTCAGTGACACTTCAATCCCTTAGTCGGCTCTTACGACACCGGCGGGAAGAGTTGGGGTGGTGATAAACATTTATCACCACCGCAACATCATGTCATGTATTGTTACAGCCGTCAATATACATAAATTAAGTCTAACTAATCTAACTAACCTAACCTATACATAGATATCTAAGATGACTTGTGGCATATATTGGACGCTGGCGGTACTCTGTATAAAAAATATAGTCGACATTTTGAGAAATCAATGTATAAAAACATTCATAACAATTAGTTTTTCATACGTCACTAAAACATACTAATTAATTAATTTACCATTGATAAAAAGTAAAGTTTAATCACATAATGTAACAGTTGTGTTATATCAAATCACGTAAGTAATTAGCTGGAAGATAATGACGTTTCTGATTAGCTTTTGCTCTGCGGTTTTAAACTTTAATAGTATAGTTTTAAGAACTAGGTGTTTCAGAGATTGTGGGTGGGTCATTTTAAATCGTATCGTTTGGAATAAAATTATATAGAGTACCTACTGTAATCGATTTTATAATCGTGATATTTTCGTAGGCAAAAAAAAACCCAATAAGTTAGAGACTACGTGTATTCAGATAGATTCAATGTATCTTTTCGTCGATCAAATCAAGTTATTTACATTACTTTGATTTGTGTTTTTAATCATAATTAGTTAAGGTGCGTTCAAACCAAAAGAGCATTCGCTTTTCTATCCCCCGTTCTACGAAATCAACCAATCACGTTTCGTAGCGAATGCTCTTTTGGTTTGAACGCACCTTTACACTACCACAAATTATAAATATGCTGGACAAAGTCCTCTCCTATTACATAAGCGTACGGACGTATTAGGAGGTAAATGCCCATAATCGCCACGCTGGACAAGGCGGTTGGCGATCGCTGGCGTGGGTGTTGTAAGAGTCGGTAGTCAACTCCTTCGACACCCATGGGAAGAGTTCGGATGGTGACAAATGTATACTTGCTGCCGTCACCACACGGCCCAACATTAGGATTAAACATATAAAACAAGATTTTAAGTGTTTGTTTAGCGAAATACCTGCAATGCGTGTATTAGTCACAGTTATCACGTGTGTACGTTGGTTTTGCGGGTAGTATACGTTTTATTGACGTAGACACTATCATATCAGCACGCTGATAATCTTAGATGAGGAGTGTGATAATCTAACCCTAATTATTTGATTATGATTATTATGATAACAAACAGAGCCATTGAGTTTTGTGCCATTGATTAAAACGTGAATGTGCTAATTTGCTCCTGCCTACTAACTTTCATCAGCCAGATCAGCCTGTATTAGTCCACTGCTACGATGGACATAGAGTATCTTTGTTTTGATATAATACGGTAGGTAGTAAGTTAATAAATGTTTTGGGATATTTTTATACAAATCGACCTAGTCCCACGGTAAGCTCAATTAAAGCTTGTGGTATGGGTACCAGGCGACGATATATTATAATAGATAGATACATACAGATACTTAAATACATAGACAGGCATGACCAAGGAACAAATATTTGTGATAAATAAATACACAAATAATGCCCTCGCCGGGATTCGAACCCGGAACCTCCAGCTTCGTAGGCAGGGTCACTACCAACTAGGCTACGGAGGCTGACAATGTAATACGGTAGCTAGTAAGTTAATAAATGTTTTGGGACATTTTTATACAAGTCGACCTATGGCTGGACCAAGGGTCAGATGCAGAAGGCGGTAATCCTGGACACGGCGCGGATAGTCCGTCGGTTCCTCTCTCTGTGACCTTAACCAACGGCAACTTGGGCTCGCCCCGTTGCCGGCGGCACTCTAGGTTAGATTTTTTATAAAGTGCTTATATTTTGTATTGTTTTTGTATGTTGTATTGTGTTTTAGTTTTATAAAATACCTAGCCTAAGAAACCAAGTAAATAAAGATGATTAATAATAATAATTATTATTTAATCGGTGTAGTAAAAACGGCCCACTTGGTCGCTCACCATAGGGGCGGAATTGGCACAACAGGAAACCGAAAAGAGTGGCGATGTTTTAAAACACGACCGAAGGGAGTGTTTTAAATCGACGCGAGTTACGAATTTCCTTTTAGCACGTATCTCGTACGACGTTTTTAGTACAGTCAAAGACAAAATAAGGTGTACACAATAGTTATTTATTATACAAGGGGGCAAAGTTGTTGTTTAACTGTCGTGCCAATATTGAGACCTGAGCTAGCGAAAGATTCCAAAATTGAGCCACGAGCGTAGCGAGTGGTTCAAAAACTGGAATCTTGAGCATTGCGAAGGTCTCAAGGCACGAGAGTTGAACAAACTTTGCCGCCAAGTGTAATACAACTTTTTTCCCCTCACTATCGCGAGGAAATATGATTAAAAATCTCATCCAAATGTAAATTAACTTAAAGAAACTATTTAAAACTCAATGTCGAAACGTATCGTAGAATAGAGTTACTTATGGAACATAAATATTGCCAATGGCTTACAAAGTCACATGAGAAACGACCAATTTAACATGTGAGCTCCGATTGCGCATGTTTACTACGGTCATACAGATCCACTTATACTAGGCAGTAGGGGGCTATAGGAATTAGAGAAATGTCAAATTACTTTATTCACAAGTGTGTAAAAAGCGTTTTTACCCGCTCGTATTAAAGGATAAACGAGCGCTTTACGAGCTAGTGAGGGGAAAAAATGTTTAAAATATGTCCCAGTGCACTCTAATTCTGTGTAATATGAACGTCGTAACATATTTATGAGCGGATTCTTTCGATACTTATTTTTGCACTTGACTGTACAGATGGCCCTCCGAAGTTTTGATTGTAAAATGAGCAACTTCTCACACTAGAGCCTAAAAAAGGCACCATCTGTACTAAAAATAATATTTTATTTGGATCGTAGATTTATTTATATTGAATTCAGACCACATGTCAAACCTCAATTGACCATACAGACCACACAATCGACTTTCTATAGCCTTGCCGTCTATTCATTCAGCATTTACATAAATAGCATTGCGACATCAAATGCCAATAATGTTCGGCGAGAACCTTTTTAAATTTGGAATGCTCTATATCGCGCTATCGAAATTTTCCTGGACGTATACAGGGTGTCAAAAAAATAAATGCATTTCCGTTAGCGGTGAGGTTTTTTGTATACGGTGTGGAAATTAAACTCAGGCCCTGGAGGAAAACTACTTTAAATCCTTAAGCTAGCTCATTTTACTGAAAGGAGACAAACTTTATCCTGAATATTAATACTACCGATTAGTATACGTAATAAAAATAAAATAAAGAGTGTTTATTTTTTTTTATTTTAGTTGGTCCGAGTCCCGAGCGAAGCAAGTGAGTTAAAAAAAATCTTTTAATGCAGATTTGTTTCTTTTCAAAAATAAAGGAATGTTTAAGTAAAATGAGCTCGCTCAAGGATTTAAAGCAGTTTTCCTTGAGTTTAATTTCCACATTGTATACCCCTGAGGTATTTATTGGGAGCCTGGCAAACTCTATCCAGGGCAATACACTATACTTTGGCCCGACTCCCTTAGCTTTATTTAAGTATTATGTAGAGCACAGGTTCCCAAATTTTTTTGTGTGACCCTACCCCTATAGCTACCCCCTATAGGGTAATTTCATTCAACGCCCCTTTCCCTCAGCCTTATGAAAAAAGCGAAACCCGTGGAATCAATGTGACTGACAATAACCCTACGATATTCAGAATTTGAATGTAATTGTACTTCCGTATCAATAAGATCTTTGCTACGAACAAATACAATATGGAAGCCGCACGCCATACTAAATTGCCTTTCAAAAACGGTTCTGTATTTTAGTTGACAAGTGTCACCCCTTCTTCAATGCATCACGGCAATGAATTTCAATATCAACCTATAAAAACTTAAACCGCCATTTATAGTTGTGATTGGTCCATCAAACTTGTGATTGGCTATATTCTATAAACATTTGTCAAAGGTGTTGCGCTGGAATATGTGCGGTGTTAAGAAAAGCGCTATGTCCTGCTCATCTTGGCACAATTGAACGATTGCTTTTGGGGACATGTTTGAGCTGGCGTTAGACGTCCATGTTATTTAGGGTCGCAGGATCTGTGTTATAGTTTGTAGAGTATTTTATTATTTTTTATGCATTCACCGTCCCCTTGGGCAGCTTCAGCGCCCCCCGTTTTCTTCATCGGGTCTTGCCGCCCCCTTTAATGACTTCAGCTCCCCTGGGGGGAGCACCAAGCGTTAGGGACCAATTTGGGAAACTATACAGGGTGGCTGGTAAATAGACCGACAAACTTGAAAGGTGTATTCCTGAACACATTTTGAGGCTATAATGTCATATGAACTTTTCTGGATTCGGCTTAGTTTAGGAGATAATGACATGTTATTCAAAAAACTATTTTCATCACAAATCATTGAAAAATGCCTGCATGATTAAAATTCTTACACTAGTAATTTCCATCTCGATATACACACAGATTAAAGTTAGAGAAAATGAGGAAAAAGTTTCAGAAAAATGTTCAACAAAAAAAAAATTACAAAAACGCTGAAAAAAAAATTTTTTCCCTACAATTTATTACTGGTCATGTACAAAAAAAATCAAAATATCATAAAACGGAATAAAAAAAAATTTTTTTTTCGATAATCAAATGACATACATTATGTCACATTTTTTTTACTTCTTTAGTCATCAAAAATGCATTGGTAAAGTCTGCCGGTATACTCATTCCCACCCTGTATAGAGCTTCGCTCCACTCTAAACGAGCATTTCTTTTTATTTTCTCCATTTTCATAATTTTGAATTTTTGGTAAATTTTGAGTTATTTCTACTCAGAATCACGAGCAATTACCACCCCAAAATGATCTCAAAATCTCCATACATTATCCGTAATTTCTCTGTTACCGCCATACAAAGTGTATGGAAAATGGTAACCAAATAAGACGCAAATTGTTTGCTGAGATCGCGAAACGTCTGGTTGACGTAAATAAAGACCGAAGAGCTGGCGACTTCCTCGTACAACGAATCGGTATTGCGATACAGCGAGGAAATGCCGCCAGCATCCTCGGTACAATGCCACAAGGGTATATCTTATATAGAGGTTAGGTTAAGTAGATTAGTTAGCTTTAATCTATGTACAGTCGAGGAAATTGAATGTTTAGCACTTTGCGGTTCAGATTAATTTAGTTGTGTTATATGTAATTTGAGTAATAATATAATAATGTAAGTTATAGCACGTCCAATGTAAATTGAGCCATAAACTGCTAAACATTCAATTTCCTCGACCGTACATAAATTGTAGTTATGAAAATAAACGTTAAAAAAATTTATAAAAAAAGAATCCATGGGATCCGTGCCTGGGTTACCGTGGGATTAGGTCGATTTGTGTAAGATGTATAGCTACACGGAACTTTAAGATAAAATCCTGATATGCCAATAAAAGATAAACCAAGTTGCGAGACTGTGCGACATCTTCGTAATAACTTAAAGGATATTGCAAGTTATCGGAGAACAATAACAAATAACAATAAAATACAAATGGAGCGAAACGCGAGGCCGCGGCCTCTGCTCGCGGTTTTTCTCTTACTACTATTGTTTTTATTTACATTATACATAATCTAATATATAAAACCGGCCAAATGCATGTCAGACCATGCTCTGTGTAGGGTTCCGGGGTTATTCAAAAACGGCGGTGCCGATTTTGATCGGAACAGTTTTATTATAAAGTATTCTATAAGCCTACTATACAACATTTTTTTCATTTTTTTTGGACCCACGGATCAAAAGTTAGACAATTTTTTTAATTCTATATCGGCTATCTCCGGAAATATTGCCTTAAGAAAACTTTCTTTTACGACCCTTACTTTTTGTAAGAGACCTATTCAATACTCTACACTATAGAATTACAGCAAAATAATAAAAATCCCCACTTTACGAGTGGGTATTTTTATTATTTTAGAATGTATTTTTATTATTTTACCACAAAGTGGTAGAATAAAAAACAATATTTTATTCTACCGTTTTGTCGGCGGCGTGATTAATGTGTATACCTATACCAAATTACCTAGTACTCAGTTCACGGTCAAGGAGCTATGCTGCGGACAGACGGACAAACGGACATGGCGATATTTTTGCAAGCGAAGCCTAAGTATTAATATTAGATTAAGGCAAGTGGGTAATCGAAGTGTAAACTTATTTATGTTTGTTTTCGTAAATTAAAAAAATCGTAAATATATTCAAGTACCTATCAACATTCAGAAAGTCTGTCCATGTCAAGATTTTTTGAATTTTCCGTCAAAAATGTAGGTTCGTAAAATGTTTGTGGTCTACTAGCAGAATAAATATTAGAATTTGGAGTCTTAAATATTAGAAGTATAACTAACGCGAGACTCAAACATATGAAAATGTTATCGAATCGGGTTACTCACGTATAAGTCGATGATAGCTCGACATGTTTGGACCCATTAAGAGGGTCCTCATCCAGAGCACCCTCGGCTAACGTCCTACGCGTTAAGGTCTTCGCACATTATAACATTTATAACGACTCAACGGCGACTCGACTCTATGCCAAATATTGAAATTTAAATCCTTTGTCACACGTACTAGGATTCATTTCAAAAAATGATATCTAAGGAGTGTACGACGAGTGGTCTACGCGTCGTACACTAAAGGTTAACCCCGACTCGTCGGTCACACATTGACCACACGTTGTCCACGCGGCGATCATGCGTTTGCGACTGACGTGTATCAAGCAACCATTTTCATTCGTCCAGTCAACCAGTTGACTACTCGTCGTAAGTGTGAGTAGAGTTGCTGCCTCGTTGGTGTGGAGTTGTTATAAGGCTTGTTCACGAAATAAAGTAGCCATTGCTGTATATTTTTTTTTTGTATGAGACCATACCTTAGTATGGTTGTTACCTTCAAGAAAAGAGCGTACTCCCACCTTAAAGGCCGGCAACGCATTTGCGACGCCTCTGGTGTTGCGGGTGTCCATGGGCGACGTTAATCGCTTTCTATCAGGCGATTCGTCTGTTCGTTTGCCACCTATAGCATAAAAAAAGGGCTCTTTGCCTTATCTTCTCGGACGGTGTGGTTGACATTTATATCAATTTCTCCATAATTATGGACTTTTATTTAAACTTCTGAATTTAAGTAGTGTTTCTTCTTATTTTACCATTTTGGGTCATTTAGTTTCCCAATAGCCTTAACTAAACTACAATAGCGATACTATAATAAACTGTGAATCTCGTGGCTACAATTTTTATTAATTATTTCAAGACTAACATTGTTGAAATAGTCTCGGAAGTTCACACTTTTTTGGGAGTGAGCTTTTGCATTAAGCATTATCTGAAGTTATTTTGATTTTGACGACTTTTCAGCGAATGCTTTGGGATATTGGATTGTTAAACATAAAACAGAAGAATCAATTGACAGTCCCATGGCTGTTAGAACTACATGGGACTGTTGCGTAACAGTAGAGACGATGATTTTACGATAGCTACTTTATTTCGTGAACAAGCTTTAATGTGTGAACACCTTAACGCGTTTGAGTCTTAAAGTTGAATGATTTTAACTAGACAGCATATTTTTGCAAGCGAAGGCCCAAGAACAATTAAACGACCTTCTCCGTGTTTACCCACTGCATCTAATCGCAGAATGGACACTTTTTGCCTCACTTTTTGTATGAATCTGGCGTGAAAATGTGTTAATCTGTAATGAAGTATCATCTAAAGACGTCTATACATTTATCGGTCGTTTTGCTTTTGAGATCGTTACAGCGATTAATGGAAGTTTTAAATTAATTTTGTATTAAGTCTGTTGTACGGTCACGTCTGATAATATCGGAACTAATGAAGCGTCCAGAAATATATTCACACCGCCGTGATGATTAATATAATGTTTGCCATCATATTAGTCCACTGCTGGACGTAAGCCTCTCTTATTAAATATGCGTATAGACGCATTAGGAGGTACATTACTATAGAGGACTGGAAACGAAAGGTTACAGGCCAAGTAGATATATCTGGCCGAAGGAACTGCGGCCAGATAGAGATACGCGGCCTGTAACCTTGTTTCTCGCCGAGATTTGTATAGTGCTTTTCTCAAACGAATGAAATAAAAAAATAGGAATTAATTTTCACAGTACAAAAACATATAAGTCAAAGAACGAAACCAATCTAGAAAATAAAAATAAAAACAAGTTATAGGTCAATTTTTTTAAACTGATTGAGATAATCTTTTACCCGATGATATTGACATCAGTTCTTTTTTTACGGTGAAATGCCAAGGCGTTCTGTCACTTTACAAGTTACTTCCGGTATTTAACTTTTTAAAGCAGTTTCCTTCCGGTCCTAAGACTGAATACAACACAATACTCCCTTCAGTCGTGTTTTGAAACATCGCCACTCGTTTCGTATTTCATGTTTTTTGCACTTGTGTCGTAACGTACTATTTCAGTAGGCAGGTACAGGTGGTGTTTTATACGCACTAGTGCTTATAAAAACTCCACCAAACTTTGGAGGGCCATCTGTACTGAAAAACGTCGTAGAATACACGTGCGAAAGGAAATTCGTACTTCATTTTTTTTGCACTTGTATCATTAATCATTATTCTTGAAATTAACGCGAATTTCATAGTCAACACTTTGAGCGCGGGGAACTCCCGAGGGGAGTTCTCTGTTGAGGTCCATTTTCGCTACAAAGCGGAAAAATCACGGGATCGGCTACGAGCGTAGCGCGTAGCACTCGTCCGCAATGAAAGTGTTAATGACCCAATGATTTGTATACCATATATACCATAGATCAAGCAAACGTATCTACTTAGCGTGTCAAATGAACTCAGTGAAATCCACTGAGTTGTCCTTCTTTAATCGCTGCTTGCAGCTTTCGGGCGTCAAATTTTGTAAGTTGAAGTGAACAAAAACATTAATAATGCCTCCTTAAGTAATATTAATTGCAACAACACAAGAAAAATATGAATACTCAAGGGTCTGAGACATATTTAAAATCATAGGCTAGTAACAACTTCAGTACAAAATCTGGCACGCTCGGCCGCCATACAAATGAATGAACTTGTTTCTTCTATCCAAATCTAATTCTGTGATGTATACCTTGTATTGATTTCTTTAGGGTTTTAAGAAAAATCTGTGTTATCCGTTGGGTATTCTCATACATACTCGTAATCGTAATTTAGTGCAAAGTTGGTTGGTCTGGCAGATTAACTACGCATTGTGAAGCGGCCTTCGCGGTTCCAATTATGAACGCCATACTCGCAAAGTGCTGAAAGAAAATCGAATAGAATATGCAGACAGAGTGACTTTTCTGGTTCTTTTCTATGTATTATGAAATATTTATATGTCGTCGGGTTAAAGGCAGAACCAACTATTTCCTTGAAGTTGGTTTTGATAAATCGTATTTTATGCCAATGACATAGAATAGTATTTGCTAAAAGATGTTTTACCGAAATAGTTGGTTTTGCCTTTAAACCGGCGATGTGGCCGTGTGGTGACGGCAGTAAGAATACATTTGTCACCACCCCAACTCATCTTGCGGGTGTCGTAAGAGTCGACTAAGGGATTGAAGTGTCACTGACCATTATTCGATAAAAGATTGATAGCAGCAGCGTCATCATAGTGGACGCATTACTGCGATCGCCAATCCGCTTGCCCAACGTGGCGATTATGGGTATTTATCTCCTAATGCGTATAGCATAGTTAATAGGAGAGGCCTACGTCCAGCAGTGGAATATCATAGGCTGATGTTGTATATAAATGTAAATATTATGGCAACCAACCAAAGTTTACAAACGCCGGAAGGAGGATTTGAACCCACGTCCTAAAGGTGCGGTCAAACTAAAAGAGCATTCG
This sequence comes from Thaumatotibia leucotreta, assembly GCA_025490895.1. Lineage (NCBI taxonomy): Eukaryota > Metazoa > Arthropoda > Insecta > Lepidoptera > Tortricidae > Thaumatotibia > Thaumatotibia leucotreta. Next base: position 29,882 of record JALPQI010010350.1, read on the forward strand.
CTGTTCTAACCTCCCACTCTACGAAATTCGATCGGTACACAAAACGTGATTGGTTGATTTCGTAGAACGGGCGCTAGAACAGCGAATGCTCTTTTGGTTTAAATGCACCTTAAGATTTCGCGGCTGATCAACTTAGACATTTTTTTTCTTTTATTATTCTTATATAAATGCTATATGGCTTTATTTATTTAAAATTTTGTACATTTGTATAACGTCTTCGACATCTATAAACTAGGCTGGTAGAGTGCTGAACAAGATGCACCACATTTCTCAAAATGTCTCAAAATGTTTATATGTATGTAAGCATAGGATAAAATGTATAGGAATCTGGTAACAAAAATGGAAAATATATATATTTTTTTATCTAGATATTTAATATTATTTATAAGCTGTTTACAACTTGTATAAGTTGAACTGTATATATGTTGTATAATATATTAGATGTGACTGTACGGCTATTTGTATTAAAGTATGGGTAAAAAAGTGTCCTAGGAATTTTCCTTCCAATACGTCACCATTTTACCTACACTTTGTATTGCGGTAGCGAAGTGGAAAGCAAGAAAATGTATGGTAAATTTGAGCCATTTTGTAAAAGCTTGTGATTCTGCCTAGAAATAAAAAAAAGGAAAAGTCTACACAAACTTCTTGAGACATTTTGGGAAGTTTGTTGGATCTTGCTCAGCATATTGTCTCGACCATCATCACCGGCCACAAATTAATAACGTACCACATATTTTCTAAATAATTCTGGCATAATTTTTTCATCTATAAAGATTGAAAGAGCTCAATACAAAATAACTTAAAATATATCGCAAAAAAATCTGTGGGATGTAAAAAAAGCAATAGTATTCATTACATTACAAGTATTTCGAATCAGATTTTGACAGTCAAAAGAGCCCAATCAGGTCTCTACTTAACTATTATCATTTTGACGTGTTTCCTGTTGACAGGATGACAGATGACGGTAACAATCTCGTTGATAACTATTCTTAATCTATTTATAGATATAGTTTCTCAAATCGATACCTTTTGGAGACTTTGAAGTACAATCAAACGCAAAATATGGTGAATGTAAACTAAAGATACTCAAAATATGTCCCAGTGCACTTGAATTCTGTGTAATAAGAACGTCGTAACGTATTTATAAGAGGATTCTTTCAATACGTATTTTGCACCTGACTGTACCTATAGAATATGCAATTTTTAACCGACTGCAAGAAGTGGGAGGTTCTCAATTCAATTGTTTTTTATTGCATGTGTTACTCGAGGAAGCCGCACGCTATACTAAATTGCCTATCAAAAACGGTCCTGAATTTTACGTGTCAATGTGTCACCCCCTTTTCAATGCATCACGGTAATGAATTTCAATATCAACCTATAAAAATTTAAACCGCCATTTAAAAATAGTTGAGATTGGTCCATCAAAGTTTTGATTTCTATAAACGCTTGTCAAAGGTGTTGCGCGAAATATGCGCGGTGTTAAGAAAAGCGCTATGTCCTGCCCATCTTGGCACAATTGAACATTGTTTCGGGGGCATTTTTGAGCTAGTGTTACTGTTAGACGTCCATGTTATTTATATGGTCGCAGCATTCATGGTTACAACGGATACAGCCAGTTGTCAGCCTCCGTAGCCTAGTTGGTAGTGACCCTGCCTACGAAGCTGGAGGTTCCGGGTTGGAATCCCGGCGAGGGCATTATTTGTGTATTTATTTATCACAAATATTTGTTCCTTGGTCATGGCGGTCTCTGTATTTACGTATCTATATGTATCTATCTATTATATATATCGTCGCCTGGTACCCACATCACAAGCCTTAATTGAGCTTACCGTGGAACTAGATCGATTTGTGTAAAGATGTCCAAAAAATATATAAAAAAAATATATATATATAAATATATACAAGAAAAGCTAATAAAAGCGTGTTAAAAATAGAATAATCCTTAATGAAACAAACCAATAAATACTAATATATTCTTTCCTTCCTTATAGTTAGGTACTGTTTGTTATTTATTATTACTTTTATCTACACAAAACATATTCACTTCAATTATGAATCAGATATTACGTGTAATCAGTGGCCTTGACTGGGTATTAAAATGTTACATGATGCTTATATATTGTATACCTATGTACACTTGTATATAAAGAGTAAATAGCCGTAGTAAGAACGCCGGCGCTTACTGTGACGTCACAACAGGAGTAGGCAACCTTTTTAAGCGACTTCCGAATAGGAGGTTAACAATGTGACAAATTTTTTTTAGATGTATATATGTTACTCGGTATCTTCGAAAATGATGATTCGATTACGATTTTTTTTAATAGAACAGGTACAACCCCTAAACGTTTCGGTTGGCACCAAGTCGGGGGAAATCGGTTGAAGTCGGATTCGACTATTTTAAATTGGCGATTAGTCAACAAAAAAATTGCAATTAACCCGCGTAAATTACAATTTTAGTATGAATGTGGCTCACGACTCACGAGAGTCTTATGTTTAAAATTGCTAATCGGTATTTTGTCATTGATATTATAACATCTAATATTTATAATATATATATTTCTTTCTTCTTTATTTGCCGGGTTGTGGCGGTAGTAAGAATACATTTGTCACCACCACAACTCTTCCTGTGGGTGTCGTAAGAGTCGACTAAGGGATTAAAGTGTCACTGACAATTTTTTTATTTACCGATGATGATGTGCAGCAGCGTCGTGATAATGGACACACATTACTGCGATGGCCAACCCGCTTGCTCAGCGTGGCGATTATTGGCATATATCTCATATTGCACCATACCGATAGGCAGTTTGAAGAGGCCTTTGTCCAGCGGTGTCTGATGATGTGATATTTCTCTCTAGATGTTGATCCATAAATGAAACAACTACCGCAGGTTGGCGACACCTGTTATCTTCACCTACTTGACATAAACGTATGTATTACATTATGTGCTTGTTATCGTGACGGGCTGGTTTGCAGTCGTGACTGTGGCGAATCAGAGGCTGTTATGTCATCTGGACACAAGGATTTCAGTTTTACGTATACTACAAAGTCTACAAACAAATAAAACATGGAAGCCGCACGCCATACTAAATTGCCTTTCAAAAACTGTCCTGGATTTTAGTTGACAAGTGTTACTAATATAATATTAATTTAAAACATAATATTTCTATAAAGCAGAGATTTATTGCACAAGGAAAACAAGGAATACAGAATTTCAAAGCGACATTGTCAGTTACTTTTGAATGCGCTATCGGCCAGGATTAACAAAGAGGTGACATACATTAAACCTCTAACACGCCCTCTTAATCTTGGACGATATCTAGCAAGTCTTGAACAAATGACTTATGCTTGCAATACACTAGTGCTTTTGTTAACACATCAGCAGTCATTTGTTCAGTTGGCATATAAACTAGTTCAATAACCTTATTGTCTATAGCCTCACGAATATAGTGATACCTAATGTCCACATGCTTAGTACGTTTATGGAAAACCGGATTCATTGCAAGCTTTGCAGCAGACTGGTTATCACTATACAGAGTTACAGTATCACTCAGACCTGTCAACTCAGCAAGAACCGCACGCACATATACCGCTTCTTTAGCAGCTTCAGATAATGCTATGTACTCCGCCTCGGTAGATGAGAGTGAAATACAAGATTGTTTGTAACAACCCCAAGTAATAACATTTCTACCCATCTTAAATATATATCCCGTGTATGATTTACGATCTGCCCCGTTAGCCCAATCAGCGTCAGTAAATCCAGATATACGAATTTTATCATTTACAAGACTTTTCTTGTACACAAGACCTAAATTCATTGTGCCCTTCAAGTAACGTAGCACACGTTTGGCTGCAGCATAATGTTCCGCTGTGTAGCAGCTGTTATACTGACTTAAAAAACTTGCAGCAAATGAAATGTCAGGTCTAGTGGTCACAGATAAGTACATCAAGCACCCTATCAATTCCTGATATGGTAGGCTACTGTCGTGGGTAGCACTGTCAGAAAACTTCAGACCTACATCTAAGGGCGTCTTAGCTACTTTACAATCTTTCATACCGAAACGTTCAAGCATCTTTTCGATATAATTTTTCTGACTCAGTTTCAACTCACTACTAGTGCGATCTACCTTAATACCTAGCATTTGTTTAATCTCACCCAAATCTTTGATTGTAAAATGAGATTTAAGGGACGTTTTCAGCTTAACTGCAAGCTCGTCACAATCATAAAAAATGAAAAAATCATCTACATAAAGTGCGATAATAATGGTTCGCTTACCCACTCGGCGACTGAAGATACAGCTCTCATGTTTGCTCTGCGTAAACTTCTCTGCGAGTAAAACTTGCTTTACCTTGTCGTACCAGGAACGAGACGCCTGCTTTAATCCGTACACAGCTTTCTTGAGTCTGTAAACTTTACTTTCATCACCAGGCTTTATAAAACCTTCTGGTTGCGACATGTAAATCTCTTCACTCAAGTTACCATTCAGGAAAGCAGTTTTAACATCGAGATGATCTATCTTCAGGTCTAACTCGACTGCAAGAGAGAGCAGCATTCTCAACGAACTATGTCGTACAACAGGAGAGTACGTATCCATATAATCAATCCCAAATTTCTGGGTGAACCCTTTAGCAACCAATCGCGCTCTATAACACGCTATCTTCCCATTAGCGTCGCGTTTGATTTTGAACAGCCACCGATTTTTGACAATATTCTTATCCGCCGGTCTATCAACAAGCTCCCAAGCATCATGCTTATCAAATGAATCAATTTCATCCTGCATAGCTTGTCGCCACAGTTTGCCATCACTCGATTGCAAAGCCTCCTTAACAGTTGTCGGCTCACATGCCTCTACCTCGAGCGCGGACATTGTCTTTGGTACTCTTGACCGTAAATAATAGGGAGGTCTACTATCAACATCAGCAGGTTGTTCCTGTGTGTCAGTAGAAGAAGTTGGAGCCTGTCTGTCCGCCTCAAACTGAACCTCTACATTTGGCTGCGTTCGTATCTCCGCCTCAAGTTCAACTTCAGGCCCAACTTCAGGCTCATTATCATTGTGGTCTTCAACGGTAGCGTCGTCATCACATGTGGGGAAGAAGATTTCAACGGACCGCTTACTGGTGGCACCTGGAAAAATTGTTTCATTGAAAACAACATCACGACTACGAAAAACTTGCTTTTTCGCCAAATCGTAAAGCCTATACCCATTAGATTCATAGCCGAGAAAAATACAACGCTTGCTTTTTGGCTCCAGCTTATTCCGCTTCACATCATCGATGTGAGCATAAGCTTCACAGCCAAAAACACGCAAGTTTTTCAAGCTAACCTTTTTGCCTGTCCACGCCTCTTCAGGAGTTTTTCCTAAAAGTCGTTTTGAAGGTGATACATTAATTAAATACGCCGCTGTACCTGCAGCTTCAGCCCAAAATTTATGGTCAAGGTTTGACGTGTACAATAAGCATCTTACTTTTTCTAGAAGGGTCCTGTTAAGCCGCTCCGCCGCGCCGTTCTGTTGAGGGCTATACGGCACAGTTACCTGGTGGATAATCCCCTTGCTTTTAAAGAAAATATCTAGATCCTTATTCACGTACTCGGTCCCATTGTCCGACCTCAGAGCTTTGACTTTATCACCAGTTTGAGTTTCGACTAGGTTAATAAAGTTTTTAATGTATTGACTCACCTCACTTTTGTGCTTCAGGAAATACACAAACACCTTCCTCGTATGATCATCCAAGAACGTCAGGATGTACTTCTTGCCTCCGAGCGAATTCACCGGCAATGGGCCACACAAGTCGGTATGGATTAAATCCAACCGCTTTGCAGCAACAGACTTCTCAGGATTGCTAACAAAAGGAAATCGCACTTGCTTTCCTTTCAAACAAACCTCACACGCAACATCTTTACAAGGGTCGTCCTGAAAATTAATATCATTAGCAAGTCCCTGCCTCAAAAGCTTCATATTGTTGCCACTTAAATGGCCAAGGCGCTGATGCCAAGTTGCAGTGCTAATAGTAACATTCGCCCTTAGATTGCAAGTCTGAAGTTTGTAAGCACCTCCTATGTCATGTGCCCGTAGTAAAACATCATTCGGCATAAAAATTGTACAACCATTAGTATCAAAAGTTACAGAACTACCATTCTTAATCAATTGAGAAACAGATATGAGATTTACAGACAATTTAGGCACATACAGCACGTCAGTCAACATCGCACAATTCGACAACTTAACATTACCTGTACCTGAACACTGTAATTTGTCTCCACTAGCAATAGTGACGTATCCACCGTGCGATCTAAAGTCAGTCATCAAATCGCGCCTGCTAGTCATACAATTTGTAGCTCCCGAATCCACATACCACCAATTCTCAGAGTCCGCTCCAACGCTATATGCCGACAAAGCACAGTTCCCTAGACAGCCAGCCTCGTTCCGACAGTCTTTCTTCAGGTGTCCTTTTTGCTTGCATTTCCAGCACCACGGTTCTCTTTTACGGCCAGGGGTATCCTTTCCTTTGTTCTCAGTCTTGTGCTGTTGCGCTTTTCTCGTCCCGGAGTCACTCGAATTAGCGCCTTTTCTTATCGAAGACAAGCATTCATTCGAATATCCACGAGTAGTACATAGTTGGTCTTGCAGCAATTTCGATTTGACAAAATCGGCCGTGATGGCGGCCCCAGAATGCTCAAGTGCCATGATCATGGGCTCGTACTCCGTCGGTAAACCTTTAAGCATCAACGCACCCAGAAACTCGTCATCAACAGGTTTATCCATATTTTTCAATTGCTGTGCTAGCGATAAAACTTGGTTGACATAAGCTTCCATGCTGTTGAAGTTCTCTAGTTTCATAATCATAATCATAATCATAATCATTTATTTGCGTAAAATAAGAGTATACAATGTTGTTACATAAATATCATGAGTCCTTCTATTTAGCCACCTATGCAGCATGCAAATTTTTGTAGACTTACATCTAACTTAACCTAAATAATTATGTATGTCTGCTTTGTAGAAATTCTTTAACAGAATAAAATGTCGATGACAGCAACCATTTAAAAAGTTTATTTTTAAATATTCTGTACGGCAGTTCTTTTATGTCATCTGGTAAGTTATTATAAATACTTATACACATACAATTGCAATTTTTCTTGAATGTAGCGGTTCTTTGCTTTTTATTAACAACAAGCCTATTAACATTTCTGGTGTTTCTTGGATAAACTTCATTGGCAGTGTTAAACAAGTTTGTATTTAATTTAACAAATTTACTGACTTCAAATATGTATAGACAAGGTAGCGGAAGGATATTCAGTTCTAGAAATAATGGCTTGCTAGGAGTTAACGGGCATACACCAGCTATAGCTCGAATGCATTTCTTTTGACAAATGAAAGCCTGCTGAATATCGGTTCCATTACCCCATAATACCAGGCCATAACGCAATACTGATACTACATAGCTATGATAGGCAGTTAACACTCTTTTTTGATCTGTAGTTTCACGTAGTCTAGTCAAAACAAAAACAAAGCTATTTATTCTATTACATACATATTCAATATGTCCATACCATTTTAAATCACTATCAACAATAAGGCCCAAAAATTTCACAACATTCGAATTATTCAAAATATGTCCATTATAATTAATATTCAATGTCAGATCAGATCTATTAAAATTCATATAATTCGTTTTCAATAAATTAATTTGCAAATTATTATGTTGAAGCCAGTTAATTATGGTAGATATTGTATTATTAACATTAATTTCATGATCAGTTGCCGATTCAGTCTTACTATTAGTGACAATTACTGATATGTCATCAGCATACAAAATGCATTTGTGTGGTGTAACTCTCGGTAAATCATTAATGTAAATTAAGAACAGTAATGGGCCCAGTACGCTCCCCTGAGGAACGCCATAATTATTATATCTATAAGTGGATTTATAAACATCTACCATCTGTGAGCTATTGACACACTTGACTTCTACACACTGTTGTCTATTCTCTAGATACGATGCTATCCATTTCAGGGCTGGACCTCTGATGCCATGGTATTTTAATTTTGACAAAAGCAAGTCATGCGCAACGAAGTCAAATGCTTTTGATATGTCGAAAAATAGAGCAGTTGTAAAGCTCTGATTGTCATATTGAGTAGCACTTTCTTGTATTAAACGAAAGGTAGCAAGGGTGGTAGACTTTGATCGAAGAAACCCATGTTGCTCAGGTGCGATAATGTTAAATTTCTCAAAGAAACTAGTAAGCCTCAAATACATTGCCTTCTCGAATATCTTTGATATTATGGGTATGATCGTAATAGGGCGATAATTTTCAATATTCTGTCTTGAACCTTTCTTATGAATGGGTATAACAATGGACGTCTTTAGTTTCGTTGGAAAAATACCCGACTCTAACGACAAATTCATAAGATAGGTCAAAACAGGCGCCAGTTCCTGAGAACATTGCTTGAGAATACGCGTCGCCAGGCCATCGTATCCCTCGGTATTTGTATTTTTT
>JALPQI010010351.1:0-45295 GCA_025490895.1 Thaumatotibia leucotreta
TCCAATAAAATTTCGCATCAACTCGTAACCTAACTTTCCTATATACTTTTACAAAAGCCCCATTTAAACTGATATAAATATACCTTACGTATTTGCAATAAGGGTTACATATAGTCAGTTTAAAAGGTGGACGGTGGTGTTGTATGAGAGAAAGCCCAAGGGAAACATGTTTTCTTATACGATTATAATGCTTTTTGTTTGCTCGCCTTATCTTATAAGTTCAGGTTACGAAAACTGTTTTAAAATGGGTTTATCCAGTTAAAATGGGTATATTATTCATAATTTTGGAACTAAAATATAGCGCATCTAGGAATTCTAGGTCTATAAATCACTTGTTTGAGCTCAATTTTGTAACCTCCTCCCAGAGCTTCTACATACAGGCTTCTACATATTTTGGTGAATGAACAAAGCATAGTATAGCTCTCCGAATCGCTAAACTGAAGTGGCAGTAGGCGGGGCACATTGCGCGTAGAACCGATGGCCGTTGGGGCGGGAAGGTTCTTGAGTGGCGGCCACGTACCGGAAGGCGTAGCGTGGGTAGGCCCCCACAAGGTGGACCGATGACCTGGTGAAGGTCGCAGAAGTCCACTGGATGCGAGTGGCGCAGGACCAGACATTGTGACAGTCTTTGGGGGAGGCCTATGTTCAGCAGTGGACGTCGTTCGGCTGATATGATGATGATGATGATGATGAACAAAGCAATCTATCGCTCTCGCACTTATGTATCGGAGCGAGCGCGAAGGCCAGCTTTACCTATGGAGTGAAACCTAACGTAAAACGTAACCGATACTTGCTAAATTATGATACAGCTACTGGATTAATTGCCAGCCTTGTATCACTAAACGGCCTCGTTCCACTCGCTTCGCCACTCGCCCTCGCCTAGCCTCGTCCTGCCTAATGTGATTTATAAAGGACATATTCGTTTTTGACAAATAATTAGCTCGTTTCGGTTGAGATTACATTATTAAATAATCTTAAGTGTAATCTCAACCTAAACGAGCTATACATTTATCTTTATGTAACATGTAGAACAAAAGAAAAGCGACTATATTTTCAAACTCATTAGGTTTAAATTTTAATAGCTCAAACTTTGTATGACGGGCAGGACGAGGCTAGACCTAACCTTTGACCTTTCCAGTTTCCGTCAACACATTCAGAGCTCGCAGGTAACAAGTTTAGGAACCACTTCACTCGTCAATTGTTTACGTGATTATTTCACAATCGTTCGGAAAACATGCCCGGAAAGGAAATAGTTATTTATGATATACAGGGTGAGCATTTCAAATGAGTCAGTGGGGAGTTTTTGGAAACCATAACAGATAGTGAAATCTTGTCTTAGGAACCATGGCTTCGATTTTAGTAAAAAGAAAAACTGCATTCATACATTTACAAAAATACGTGTGCTCGATCCGGGAATCGAACCTTGATTTTTTGAAAAATAAAATTTTATGTTTTTCATTGGATATCGGTTGTGTAGCTCTAAAAAGTAAATGCTACTAAGAAACATAATATGTAAAACTAATAAAATGCATTGTTTTGTAACAATGAAGTTTTATTTTTCAATACTTCAGTGCCGCCGCCGGCAGTTTGAATTTGTAAGGAGAAGTTCCAAATTATAAGAGATAGCGAAATCTGTTCGTAGGAATCATGGCTTCTAACTTACCCAATACAGTATGGGAAATATTCCCAAATGGAAACTTTCCCCATAGTAATATTGGGAAATTATCGGGAATGACCCATCACTAGTCTATACGCATAGTTAATAGGAGTGGCCTATGTCCAGCAGTGGATCATAGGCTGATGATGTATGTATGATACAACATTTTACAATGCATTATGCGAGGGAAACCAGACTATCTCGGCAGGGCAGTGCCAACCAGGCAGTGAAAGTAGGTATCGAATAACAACGGAACCTTACACTGAGCATGTCCTTACACTGAGTGTACCTAAGGTTCCGTTGTTATAAAAACTATGTTAAACAAGGAACACGGCCTAGTTCTGTCAGGATCTCTAGTTAATGCTCGGACCCTCCAATTTAGTTAATTAAAGGGAGAGTCTATTGCATCGTTTGTATCCGTGTCAGTGGTAAAACACTTTCCGAAGGTACTTAACTATTAGCAGAACCATTGTGCACCTTATGCAGTTTGCAATAAAGGTCACTGATAGCTAAAATGTTTACTAGACACTATTGACTAATAGAAAAAGAGACTGGTCGATGTTTATTTCGTATAGCGTTTACGAGTAGGGGCGTCGCTCCATATGTCGGCGCCATCTTTCACTTAAAATAAATATATTATAAATGTGTTTCAAGCGTCCTTGACAATAAATACCTAGACATAATGATTTAGGTTCGGGAAAATACTGTAAGTAGGTCTAAGTCCAGTATTTTCGAGGTTATTTTTTTTAGCAACCTAAAAAGTATTCAGCTCAGTAACACAGTAAGTAAAGTGCAGAATTGCGATTATATCGTACGTTTGTCCACATTTTGATATTAGATAAAATAATTATTATATGCAACAACATTAGTTATTATGAACATTACACATTTTAAACGTTATAGATAATGGCATTGTATATCAGTGGAGATATACTTTATAAAAATAGATATTTTGAAATTATATCTTTCGTTCATTATATATACTAAACATTATACTAATATTTTTTATAAAATGTGAGCGTATATAAGGCCATTATATAATTCGTTCTTATATCTCGTATTACTTACCCGTATTTCGGACTTAACGAATTAAGTGTGAAGCCGGTGGAATAAAGCTCGTCGATCAAAACAAATTTATTATAATGGCGATAAAAGTATCAAAATTGCCGAGTCGCGTCGTCCCAGCCGAGCTGAGACGAGTGACACAATTATCGCTCTTTTAAACCACGTTTTCATTTAATATTCTGGGCGAGCATTCGTTCGTTCGGACAGATGAAAACAGGATTTCACATAGTAAAATGTTCGTTCGTCAGCCCACGAACACGTGAATGCTCGCTCAGAACACTGACTGGAAACGCGGCTTTACGAGGTATTTTTTAGTATGAAAAACTGTGCTGGTAATTAGGTAACTTTACAAATGCATACAAATTAGGTGTTTACAAGTAAATATCTTAACTTATTCTACCCTATGTCTAGAAAAAGCCATTTGGGAATTAATACAATATCGAGCTTTTTTCGACCGGCTAATATCAATCGGCCGTCAACAGATGAGGGGACGCCCTAAGGTTCTTCTATAACAGGATCTAAATTACTAACATTTTTTTGAGACCATGAATACTGTAATCGTTTCGTAGGTAGGTACTAATTTGTTCATTCGCGAAAAGTTTTTACTAATTAGAGATTTAAATGCATTTTTACTACATAACCGCCGCGACGCCGTCTATTTTCAGTATTTTCATTATCATTAGGTCCTCACATTAACAATTATGAGATGGCCTTAGTTTTGAGTTTTCTTAATCAGTTTGACCCATGGCGGCACTTATGCGTCTACGAACCGTGCCGTAGACTGCTACGCGGCGGTGTGTTGCTACGGGCTACGAAATACGTAGCAATCGTAGACGCGTAGTATGAATAGTAAATATGTACAAATTGTACAATATTATATATGACGTAGTTTAAGTGTCAGAATGACTGACCTAAGTGGTAGAACAATGTTGAAGCACCATCAGCATATTTACTGGCTATTTGCTACTAATTCCTACCTGTATTGACATAATTATTGGTGACACCTAAGTTAGAAAAAGATAATATTTTCTTCGGTTACCGCGAGGATTACACATGAAGTAAACGGATAAACTGAAATTGACATGTCATCCGCAGACCACGAACCCTGTAAAGTGTTCGGAACGTCGGAATGAAGTTAAAGTTAGTTAATATACGTGAGTTTATACGTTTTCATAGTTTTATTTCATTAGAAAAAAGATTTTTCAAAAATAAAGTGGGGGGCAGTCATTCTGAGGATCTGCCATTTAGGTCTGTCATTCTGACGCACACTAATTTAAAACTTCGCAATAAGGTTCACCTTTTTTTTATAATTTCAAAAATTGTTCACAATTTAACACGATTTTATTTGTTAGTTAGTATTTTAAATAGAGATAACATTTGTAATTTTTTCGCTTGACGTTTATCGTTATTTTCCACCCGTATGGGCATGCAGCACACCCCGTGCTTTTTACATAAGACAATCTTTTTACATGCCACATTTTCCATAACCATGTTTTTTAATATAATGGCATAGGACCTAGTCCCTAAACGACGATAATAATAAAAATATACCTCCACAAATAACTTATATAGAAAACAACCATGACTAAGGAACAAAATGAATATTTTCTGATGCTAGATGTAAAGCTTACTGGGGTTCAAACTTGGGACCGCCAGCGTCGTAAACAGAGAGACTTTGTCATAATTTAATATACACCATAATTTCGAAAGGGGTCATTTGGAGTATCCAACTAGTTTCCCTACGATCCATTTTGCCCTCGCTTACCGCGACCCCACCATCCCCGGAGACACTCTGTCAGATGAGTCGTGTATCTTTGTCTCACTGGAAATGTTCTGCTTGCTTTGCCGTGCTTTTGCTTCAAGTGAATCATTGTAATGGCCATTTTTTAATGATGTAATTTTTAGGAAGAGAAAAGGGAAAGTAAAAAATTAACTGGATTCATCATCAGCCAATCTCAGGCCAATGCTGGACGTAGGCCTCTCCTATTAACTATGCGCATAGACGCATTAGGAGGTAAATGCCCATAATCGCCACGCTGGGCAAGCGGATTAGTGATCGCAGTAATTTGTCCACTATGATGAGGCTGCTGCCCATCATCAATCTTTTATCAAATAATGGTCAGTGACACTTCAATCCCTTAGTCGACTTTTACGACGCCCGCAGGAGGAGTTGGGGTGGTGACAAATGTATTCTTACTGCCGTCACCACACGGCCATACAATCGGATCGGGTATATTAATTCTCTTCTCAGTCGGTACACTCTTGTCAGAGTGGTCGTGGTCATCATTGTGGATCACGATGAGCGATAATTTTCGTAATTCGGCGCCATTCGTCGCGGACTGCAGCTTTCCGGGTACACTCGTATAATCGGGTATATTAATTAAATTTAACTTAATTCCCATGTTTCGAACACTTTACAGGGTTCGTTGTCTGCGATCGCCAATCCGTTTACCCAGCGTGGCGATTATGGGCATTTACCTCCTAATGCGTCTATACGCATAGTAAATAGGAGAGGCCTACGTCCAGCAGTGGATTATCATAGCCTGATGATGATGATGATGGGCAGCAGCGTCATCATAGTGGACACATTACTGCGATCGCCAATCCGCTTACCTAGCGTAGCGATTATGGGCATTTACCTCCTAATACGTCTATACGCATAGTTAATAGGAGAGGCCTACGTCCAGCAGTGGATTATCATAGCCTGATGATGATGATGATGATGATGGGCAGCAGCGTCATTATAGTGGACACATTACTGCGATCGCCAATCCGCTTGCCCAGCGTGGCGATTATGGGCATTTACCTCCGCGTCTATACGCATACTTAATAGGAGAGACCTACGTTCAGCAGTAGACTATCATAGGCTGATGATGATGATGAGACATTGAGTTGCCACTTAAACTGGTTCGTTTCACGGAAACTCAGCACGCTATCAGAATAGCTGGTTTCTCTTTTATGACCAACGTGCGTATGCAACATTTAAGCCGTGAACTTCTGGCTGAATAACTTGTGCAAGTTTTATAACGAATATGTTTGGAAGACTGGAAATGTGTTTTTTTTGCATATTTTTGTGTATTGTTTGTATCTTTAGGATGGAGCTTTAAAAATCATTTTAATTTTTTGCAACTCGATTTTTGAAATGTTTCGGCAAGATGAACATATTGTGCACATTTTTACTTACATTTCCTATGTATTCCTATTACAGTGTGTTAATGCAGGCTTTTATAGTGAAACCGACGATTAAGATACAGATTTTCAACCAAACCGTGAGCATTATTTGATTAAATATTCGAATTTTAAACGTAATTAATTTTTTAAGGAAAGATCAGTGAGAATGTACTTCAAAATAAATCGTTAATAAAATTAGCTCTTGACAATCAATGACTGTCCACATCACTCGCAGCGTTGGACAACTAAGCAGTAGGAACTAGGAAATAAAAGTAGCCGAAAAACCTCGCATGATTATCTTGGCGTTCAGATAGTTTTGATGGCGGCTGTACGATCACCGCTGACAGCTGCCCACCGTTTCGAACACAAACCGAACTGAACCGATTGTTTGATTCCTCATGTTTGAACAAGCCAGGCTGGCATTAAGGTAAACATTTGTGCATTGTTACCATGAGTTCTCAGCGTGAGTTAACCTCTCGTGTATCGAGTAAAACCTTACTTGCAAAGTCATGGTACGAGTATGGAACATAATAAAACAATATGTATCGTTATTATGTATCGTAATCATACGACGTTTTTCAGTGCAGATGGCCCTCCGAAGGTTGGACCTGACAAGAAATGAACCACTTTACGCACTAGCCCGTAAAAAAAGCGCCACCTGTACCTACTGAAATAGTACATTTCGATACAAGTAAAAACAATTTTTTTTTCGACGAGGGTGAAAGTTGGACCCCGACTGAAACGAGGGCGACAATCACCCGAGTTAAAAAGAAGTTTTTACACGTATATCGAACGACTTTTTTCATAACAAGTGCCTTAAAAAGAGAAATTAACGTGCGCAAAGTTTACTTTTGCGCACTAGTTAGGAAAATAAAGTTACGAGCTCGATGCTTAAACTCATGCTGACTGCTCATGGTTAGCACAATGTTACAATTGTTCAAATGCCAACTGTGTACATTTTGGTTCTTGTATTGAATACTAAAGGAAGCAGTGTCAAGCACACAATATCTATGGTTGAATATGAAATGTATTGCATACATTGCGCATAGTACAGTCGCCATCAGATATATCGTAGCGTCCTGAGTGTTCAAAAATATCTGAACACGCCTTTATTGCCATAACGATAGAGCCGTGTTCAGATATTTTTGAGCGCTCTGGACATTTACGGCCATTTACGTAAAGTTTAATTGTTTTTGTGATTTTGAATAAAAATTTAATTTCGTTCAATTTATTTAACACTTCTGAACAGATTTCAACACGGTTGGATTAATTTAAGAAATAAAATATTGCAATTTACTAGTATTTAACTTTTCATAAACTTTATTACTCTCTTCTGCTTTACTATAAAACTTGTAAAACTGAAATGCAAGCTTTTCACAGAACAACAAGCTCATGATTTATTGTGCTCCAATCAAAAGTTAAGATGCGGCGTAACAAGCAACAAAGAGCTATAATTGCTGAAGTTTTAATGCAGCCAGTTGCCTGACCAAGATAGAGGCATTATCTTAGCTTTCGATTCATTAGTCCTGTTTGTGACGTGACGAAATAATGTCAGAGTTTTACTCAAGGTTAAACCAATATCGTAAAACCAGCAAGCTTATCGTGCTGTCTCCCTTCAGGGCAATGTATTTGTATGTAGCTGAAGTTCATTCTGACAGCAATTTAAATTGTGTAGATAGTTTGATCAGATATAGTATGTGGTGTAAAAAAACTGTGCATTTCAAATAATACCTACCCCAATTTTTTATTTGAAATTTCGACTTTTTTATCGGTACACCTTTTAAAATAAATGTTGCTCACAAATATACATATATTACTATGGCACCAGTGAAATGCAGATATTTTATACCTGTAATATAAAAATTGGCTGAACAATCCACATATCTGTCTGTACGTTTAAGTCCATACATCTTTAAAGATACACTCCAGTCAGCAATCATGTAACCGCTCGACGCATACAAAGTGCAACTCCGAGAGCATACATTTTCTAAAACCTCTCTGTTTGACTGACGCTATCTGGAACTTGAACTTCGTAATCCTCTTTACGGGTTAACGTGGCGTAAATCTTTTTAGCTTTTAATGCTGCATTTTGCACGTTTAATGTACAGTCAAGTGCAAAAATAAGTATCGAAAGAATCCGTTCATAAATATGTTACGACGTTCTTATTACACAGAATTAGAGTGCACTGGTACATATTTTTGAACGTTTTTGTATACCCCTTATTTTGTCTTCGACTGTACCTTTGATCCTTCATACAAGGGTATCGCGGTATCGTAATATCATATTATTTTGGTTTTCATTTGACATGTGATGGAACTTTATTTCAGTATCTTGTTTTATTTAAATTAATTGAAATTGCTACGTTTCATATATGATTGTACGAAAATTTATTTTCTCTTAGACTAGGTACGATTTCAATGACGAAACGTGGTGTTCCTATATCTCATAAAAACGAATTATTTCAAAATGAACTATTCGAACCTGGACGTCATTAACTATAAATCGTTTCAGAGTTTAGTAGTCTTGTCTTATACCGTCGGTTAACAACTAAAACTCACTAAGTAACAAATACCTACTTGAAATAAAGCTCGTATTTCAGTTCTGATTCAATATCGACATACGAGATTGCTAAGAGTAGTGACAGTTTTTATTGTGAATTTTGCTTAGGAGCCGACGAATACCTCCCCGTTGAGATAATGCTTTACTACGTAAGTTGCTGACTTTATTTTTAAGTTTAATACGAATAATAGGCCTCGTGGATGACAGTACAATCACATCTCATAATTCATACAGAATATAGACGGTATGCCCGAGGCACAAAAGATCAAAATCGCTAACTTAGTTCTAAACCGACTACACTAAAGTTAGAAACTGCTCTATTGGCTCTGAACCAATCCGATAACTGAAGACACAGATCACCTTGTACAAGATGGAGCATGTACGGCAACTAGAACTCACCTTATTGGTGCTCGCGTAGGTACTAATATAGTACCATAAAACCACCCAACCATGGCCCAATACTGCAACTGTGTGGTCCATATTTTCAACTCCTAAATATGCATCAGTCCCAATTCTTATTAGATTTGTCGAAGTTTTTTGCCCATGAATAGCACGATTCATGTAACAGTTACTCGTAATGGAAGATATTTCATTAAATTTTGGACCATTGTTGGGACCGATTGGACTATACTTGGTGGTTTTACGGTATAGGAGCGAGACCGCTTGTATCAGTGGGACTACATTGATACGATACAACTTCACAAATATCCCTACGATAATTAGCTGTTCGTCCAACAAAGGTGTATTTTGAGTGAGAAAACAGATTCTTGAAATGTATGATTTTTGCAGTTGAAATGAAAATGAAATAAAATTTATTTACGACAAGCACAATGAACATTATACACATCTTACAAATAAGCACACGACAACAGCTTGCCATAAAAGGGTCACAACTCAGCATGTAGCTGGCTAAGCCAGCGCTGTTCTTCCGTTGTGACCCCAGGGTCGCGTTTTATAAAGTTACAATTTACAATTTCGCTGTTTGCCTCTCTTTCTAGCCAATAAGTGCGTGCGTTAGAGAAGCAAACAGCGAAATTGTAAATTGTAACTTTATAAAACGCGACCCAGTTCGTTCGTTCGTTCAGTTAATCATTGAATACATTGTTTATTTGTTGATGAATTGGTGTTTTTAAGTGTTGCAATCCAATCCAGAAGTAAAATGGCGTGTGTTGCTCGTAAACACATCACAGTGCGGTGTCTAGTGTTAGTCAGATTCGGAAACTATGTTTCAGACGTCATGTTCAATAGTTAGCAGAACTAAGATCAATTAAAGGCATTGAACTGTTGGAACTAAACGCTGCAGGCGCGAGTTGGTACAACTGAAACTTGGGCTGGGATACGGTAATCCAATTACTTGGTTTGTGAAACCGTTTTGTTCCTAGTACGTGTTAAAATGCTGAGTAGGTATTCTTAGAGATTTTTAATCTATGTTTTTACTCTAGGTAGTAGGTAGCAATACCTAGGGGGCCATTATTTTATTACATAACACTATTTTCGCCTGTTCTTGCCCCTCTATTAGGTATTAAAAAAGGATCACAAAGGACATCACAAGCCTTAATTGAGCTTACCGTGGGACTAAGTCGATTTGTGTAAGATGTCCCAAGATATTTATTTTATATTATTTATTTATTACGTAAGAATCTAAAGAAAAAGAAACATATTTTCTTAGTAACAATTTTTGGTATTTTTTATTTGTACTTAAAAGGTGCTAATATTTTTTTTGGCAGTAATAAACTTTGGTTTTAATCATATATTTATGATATAACTTAAGAACTATCAAGACTTCCTCCGACCACCTGTAAGAAAAAAATAGACATACAAAATCGTCTTAGGTAATAAATGAATACTCCTAGACAAAAAAAAAATAATTTTTTTTAATTAAAATTTGTAATTTTTGAATTACAATTTATCCTAAAACATATAAAACGTTAGTTATACACGATGTTTCCTGATTCACTAAATTAGTAAATCAGGAAACATCGTGACATGAAAGGCATAAGGTCGGTTCTGTGAGTGTAAGATATATCTAAAGTCAACCTTGTGTAAAATGCATAAAGTTCCACTTACAAGTCAAAGGAATTGCGAGATCCGACCTTATGCTTTTCCTGTCGAGTAATAATAACTTTCTTCGGTCTTTGGTTACAAAATTGTTATATTTATCGAGCTATTCCTAGGCGAAAACTCCTCATTAATAAATAATAATAAAAAAAACTTGGACAAACCCAAAAAAAAGATTGGAACTGATGCTTATTAGGTATTTAAATTTTAGACATAGTTGCAGTATTGGACTATACAGGGTGATTCTTGGGTCATGAGCAGGATTGGACAGGGTACTAGGGATGGGCATGCTGAGCAACTTTCACTACGGCGATAACCAAGAAATCACCAAAAAAATCTCTTATTTGATGGTTAAGTATCGATTAACTCATAATTAAGAGATGTTTTATTCAATTTCTCGATTGTCTCCAAAGTGAAAGTAGCTGACTGTGTGACTGTCCCTAGTACCCTGTTCACTCCTGCTCATGACTGAAAAATCATCCTGTAGTTGGGTGGTTTTACGGTATCGTATAATATTATTATAATAATATTATTATGGTTTTCTCTGGTCGAGGAGTTTCTCTGCCGCCGTGCATGGCCGCCTGCCCAATGCCATTGTGCCAAGAAGGTAAGTTTCTCGGGTTCCAAATTGACTCAAACCTAAATTGGAAGCGCCATGTAGACTACCTTTGTGATCGGCTGGGTGGTGCCGTCTTTGCGTTGCGAAAACTAAAGCCACTTATATCACCGGAAGCCTTAAAGCAGGTGTACTTTGCCCATTTTCATTCTATAATGTCATATGGCTCGTTGCTTTGGGGCAACTCGACGGATGCAAACAGAGTATTGCTCATGCAGAAACGTGCAATACGCACACTTGCAGGAGTAAAGCATAGGCATCCATGCAGGGAACTGTTCATTTCGCAGCGCATATTGACGCACTACTCACAACACCTGTTTGATATTTTGATGTATGTTAGAATTAACATACATCAATTTGCACGCGTTTATTGTCCTAACAAACAACTCAGGGCTACAGGTCGTTTAAGAACCGTACCCCGGCGCATGGCGCTTTCAAGAAAAAACCCACGCGTCATCGGTCCCACTTATTACGAACACTTACCTGCTGAAATTAGAGATGAGCCATGTGATGAAACATTTAGGCGTCAGCTGAAGAACCTTTTGTTGGATAACCCTCTGTACTCCATAAATGAGTACATGGAATTAAAATTGTAATTACTCAACCAATTGTATTTAGAGACGATCCTAATTAGGTGACATTAATAAACTTGAATTATTTGATTATATCACTATTCTTAAAAACTATATTATGATATTGTATACACTTAATGAATTTTTAATGTTTCCCTTTTTATTGTTTTATTTAATGTTATTTAAATTTATTAATGGCTATGACGATCCTTCTGGGAGAAACACTATGAATTATGTTGATATTTAATGTAAGTTATTTTAAGTTCAATGTATTTCTACTGTTTTTGACGATCATGATGAGAATTTGTATACTTTTGACATTAATGCAAGTGTATAATGTAATTTTCTTCGTGAAATAAATAAATCTAAATCTAAATCTAAATCATTCGTGGTAGCCCCCTGGGCTTTATTCACATCATAATATAAAGTAAACACAAACACTGTCTGTGCAGCTAAGTGGTGTGTGGTGTGGCAAGTTTTCAGTCCTCGATCATAAACATAAAGATAGCAATCTGATTTAAGTAAGGTATGATTTAATGTATTAATGTTATGGCACTTATGAGTCTTATGACTATAGTTCGGACACATCGTCTTAACAATTTCAGGATTGTGATTACATATAAATATAATGGACATTGTGGGAATCATTGGGGGAGGCCTATGTTCAGCAGTGAACGTCTTTCGGCTGATATGATGGTGATGATAAGGGAAAAAAATACATTAAGGCCCACTTGCACCGATCGTGATTAGCGATTTAATCCGCATTAACGCATCATTTCGTATGGTATTTGACAGCTTAATCTAAATTAACTCGCTAATCTCGATTGATGCAAGTACGCCTAAGAATATCATAATTTAATAGCCCTTGTTTACAAATATATCTTGTTCTATATTTGACTAATATCTATTAGCGATAAATCGACGCTTATCATGAACAACGCTGTATTTTTATACAATATCTAGTCCTAATTCGAATTCTAACAATGAAGCACTAGAATTCCAATTGCAAGCGCGTACTATTTCGGAATACAGCGTTGTTCATGATAAGCGTTGAAATAGTGCGAGCATGTTGCGGTGTCCTTTATTTAAACACTTACATACATATAAACATTTTTTTTAAGAGCCCGATACTGTAGTTCCTTAACCCTTTGAGCCAACGTCATCATAATGATGACGGAACTACATAAGCACTCCAAATGCCTGGGATGCGATGGGTTAAGAAAGCCTCGACAAGGAAGCCTTCGTTACACAGCTGGCGCGTTTGCAAGAGAAAATATATCGAGCTCATACATGAATACTTGAATATATGCGCTATCTAGTGAGTGAATGGTTTATGACTGAATGGGAGTGATCATTTTGTATGATGTTCCGATACAATATTGCTCGCTATTTGAATGAGCTCGTCAGTAGATATTGTTATCGCGAGGAACCGTTTTAGATTATTATGACTTTTCATATCCTTCACATAGACTTTACATAGGCCTTTCATGTGGATATCATTTTTCCGTTTCTTATCTTTCAGTGGCAAAAACACTTTGGTGTGTCTATAAATGGAATCGCACACGGTGTTCATAAATATCTGAACATGCACTTTAAGGGTGAATACACGTTTATCAGCATGCATACGCATTTTGTCTATAGAATATGCCACTTTAGTATGGGACCGCGTCCAGCTTTCCGCACGCGTACGCATGCTTTTACGTTTCATACTAAACGGCAAATATTTTAGACAAAATGCGTAAGCATGCTGATTTATGTGTCTACGCCCTAACGCCATGGCACAATTAAATAATAGTAGTGCTAGAGATGTAAAGTCTACTAGTTAATGAAAAGCCGCGAGCTAGTATCACCAAAAGGCAGTGAATTTCTCAATTTTCCCTTTACTTGTAACGCGAGCATAACTATTCCTCTATGTATAGGCCAATTTACAGTGTTTCCTGCGACCAAATTCATTTCGTGACTTTTCTTCAATTGCATTTATTTTAATGTTCCAACCAAAACATTTCCAGTCGAGTTCTCGTCGGGATTCGAACTTGCCGTGCGGGTAATTACAGTTTGCGTGCTGTGCTATTGAGTTTTGTTTTGTTTCTACAATCCTAGAGTAAAGTTATTCTTTTTCAGAGTCAAAAGAAACTAAAAGCTTAACTGACCCTAGATGGATCTTATGTAATTGTGATAAGGTTTATCAATTGTGAATATGGACAGTGATACCTATACCAGTAATAATATTTGACATGTAACCAATAACTGATGCACATGACTAAATCTTGTGGTTTTTATTGCTATAGAGATAAACAATCATAAAAATGTGTAATTACCTAAGAACACAAATGAAAAAGAAATAACAGCAAAAATGTAACAATCATTTAACATTGTTTATAAAACTTTTCCTTCCATGTTTCACATTAAGTGATTTTTACAGTTATCAATAATTTTAAAACTTATTGAAAACGTACGTTTAAGATAGCATTTCAGATAACTGCACCGCGTGATGATAATAATAATAATACAGTAGGTTTTGCTGGGACCGGTTTACGGATATGTATTGATGTGCACGGCAATGGGTTGCAGCAGGTGTACAATTGTTGTTAGATCTGTATCCCCGCGCAAGCCTATCAAAAAACCGGGATTTGTAAGCCCGTGATTCAAAAGGAGATACAGTAGTTTTTAAAGGATACAGTAAACAAAAACTGGGATTTATAGGCCCTTGAAACAAAAGATATACGAGTAAAGACATCGTAATCTGAAGGAAAAGGATTTTTGTATTTAGCAACTCCTAATTGATGTAACTTCCCATATTTAGCTAGTATTTCACTAAATCCGAGACGTGTTCGTTGCTCAAAATGCGAGAAGTCGATGTACAATAAAAGTGCAGCGCCGGGAATGCAAACACGAGGGTCTTACCCTTGCACTCTTGAGAAGCAGGCAAATATACGACGCTCACGTTTTTTATAAGCCTCCCAGAAATATTAACTGGAGTATACCTGCAAGATTTAAGTCTAAAGCATTTAAACATGGACATTTTGCTGGTTGAATGATAAAGACTGTACAAGTGTACACATGTGCAAATAGTTTAAATTAAGTTTTGTACTATTCTATTAAAATTGTATTCGGAAGTATGCTGTAACAACTGTGAATATTTAATGTAATTTAAATACACAGTTTTCCCCAATCCGACGCGCACGTGTCTTGCTGAACTAATGTTTAATTATTGTACCTTACTGCGACTTATTTTTGAGAAGCCATCCACATTGAAACCCCGTTTATTGAAGTTCTGCGAGCATTGAAATCAATCATATTATGTATGTCATTAAATTTTCTTTTTTTTTTCTGTAATTTGTCATACGACGTATTAGCTTAAGCTGTAATGTTGTATGATATCATTAAACAAATAAACAATGCACAAAAATACTAAATAGCAATTAAGTAAAACATGCACTTTGCTTTGTGACAGTTTGCCCTAAAAATAAGGCCGGGACTTTAATTTTTCACATTATCCGCAAATAGGTTCTAGGCGAAGACACAAACTCTACGTTACCTTATTCTATAAATCAAGCATCCACAAAATATCTAATTTTTCTGTAGTCCTAAGCCAACGTATTTCCGGCGCAATTTCCGCTTTTGTATTAACTTTTCGTGAAATAGTTTCCACTTCAATCAATCGCTACAAAGTAAACTCGATTCTAATGCGGTTAGTTGGCTCGAAGCGAGTCTAACACGAATATTTATGACTATATCATTTGCATGCGGCTTAACAAGTTCTCGTTCTGCCTGTCATGTGTCGGCTTAAATGCAAGATATTTCCTCTACCTACCAATAATACAGGCTGTATCAAAAGTAGTGCCGCGTGCGGGCCGCGTGGTGACGGCAGTAAGAATACATTTGTCACCACCCCAACTCCTCCTGCGGTTGTCGTAAGAGTCGACTAAGGGATCGAAGTGTCAGTGACCATTTTTGATAACGATTGATGATGGGCAGCAGCGTCATCATTGTAGACACATTACTGCGATCGCCAATCCGCTTGCCCAGCGTGGCGATTATTGGCATTTACCTCCTAATGCGTCTATACGCATAGTTAATAGGAGAGGCCTATTTCCAGCAGTGGACTATCATGGGCTGGTGATGTGACGTATAAATAACCAAAGTTTAATTTTCAAGTTACTATAGGAGACCCGCCGGGGGAATCCAAAAAACCGATCACTGCTAATGACGCCTTTGTTTGAGTGATAGAGAAAATTCTTCGAAATTTACGAATTTTGATTTTCGCGGTAGTAGGCCCGGATATGTTTTTTTACGATAGACCCATTAAAGATATTCCCAGAATCACTGCAAGCACAAAGCCAAGTAATTAGTTAACACAAGTTACTACAAACTGTAACTTTGAACAAACTGAGAAACTGAATAATAAAGCTTCAAGTAATAAGATCCTTTTCCGTTAACGAGCGATAACCACTGTTACTTTAATCTCCTTCTACTTGCAGTTTTTATACAACTACAGGTCACGGTATATTGGTTTTAGTGATTTTATGAAACGGCAGGACAGGGAGAGCAATTATGCTGAGTGAGAAGCTTTAGTGCTAGATGTGGTTTAATTTATGCTAAGAGTTTGTTATACTGCAAAAGAAGTACATCTATAAGGTCCTAATTTATTAGATGCAGATATTTTTACAGCTGATAGTACTCGGTCTCTGGATTATATTAAACCGTGAAACATTATAGCTTTTACAGTGTTTTTTTGGAGAAAACGGAAAAACAAATTGATTGATTGATGTGATTATTAAATGAAAACTCATTGAACAGATTCTAGTACCTCTTTTACGTACCACTTAGCTGGAACTGGCCACTTCACGTCGATAAATTAAATACTTGATTGTCATGTTATTTTCCGTTGGATTGTGTCGTTTGATGACATGACAGACATTGTTATTGTGACACGTGTTAATGCACATGATGATTTTTTATAACTATTTTTTTGTTAGGAAAATGAAATCAAAAAAGTTACATGAAAAGATTTCTTAATTTGTATTTAATGCTAATTATTTTAATGTAAAGTATCATGTGTTAAAATATCTGCAACTAATAAATTAGGACCTTATATAAAGGCTATGTTGGTAGTATAGCAAGGGCTTGATATTTTTAAAATAATCCTTTAATATGTTGGAAAATAGACCGACGATCTAAAGAAAGTGGCGGGAAGTGGTTGGATGCGGAGAGCTGAGGACCGAGTATGGTGGCGCGAATTGGGGAAGGCCTATGTCCAGCAGTGGACGACTGTGGGCTGATGATGAATGATGTTAGAAAAATTGGCTTCGTGTGACTTTGTCTATGTTATAGAAAGATCCTAAATATTGGTTAGAATCTTCCTATAAACCTTTTACTAAAAAGTATCACAAGATGTGGGTATATCTGTGAGACTTTTTAGTAAAAGGTGCCTCTTTGTCGCTTACTATTCAGACAGACTTTACTTGTACAGTCAACCAATTGGAACCCTAGGCCACTCAGGAACCATGTCAAAGTAACGTTATCAATCAGATTGTAAGACATTTCAAACGGCTTTTCATTTTGACATGGTTCTAGAGTGGCCTAGGGTTCCAATTGGTCGAGTGTACCTATCATGACCCTAGTAATGCAGAAAGCGACCTAACTCAATACGTTAAAAAAGTCAGATTGACAAAAAAACTAATATCTGATCGCTTTCTCCAAAACTGTGGTCCTATATGGTTCAAAGAGAATTTATTCCCATGTTATGGGAAATTGGGAGAGAATTACCTGATTCTCATTAAGAATTGGTACATTTATAATAGGAACTACCTACTCGTACATATTGTTCGAATTCTAAGAACATTCTAAGCCTTCTAATAATAACGTTCCACTTAAAAAAACTTTTGAAAACACTTTTGATTTGTATATTTATATGATTAAATGACGGCTTAATTTAGTAAATGCTTATCACACGCTTTTAGAAAAGATCATTCAGGCCTATGAGAAGGGTCTAGTGTTAATTAGTTGCGGATTTACGTATCTACTAAACTACAAAAAATAAGTTACACATTAGCAGACTAACCTAAGCGGCTAAACGGCTAAAGCTTTAAGAAGCTTAAAAACTTCTGGCGACGAATCCAACGTTCCCAGTAAATACAACTTATCGTTCGATCGAACGGAGAACGAAATCCGCTTGCTGTTAACAGCACGAGAGATTAACTTCGAGTGGCTGCTTTTTCCCTTTATTTTATTGTCTTCTTAGATTAGGTTTTTTACAATATGGTTATAAAAATAAAATACAAAATATAAACACAGTTTAAAAAACCTAACCTAGGATGCCGCGGGCCCAAGCTGCCGGTGGTTAGGGCTACAGGGAGAGGAACCGCCGGACTATGCGCGATGTGTCCAGGATTACCGCCTTCTGTATTCAGATACGCTTGATCCAACCACCTAAATAGCGAGAGCATCTTCAGGTGTTGATTATCTTAGCTATAATTACAAAGTAGGTATACATATCGTCGCATGCCTGTTTTACGGCTACATTTCAAAATCCAATTTTATGGCAGATGTGGGCGTATTGCAGGAAAATATGGTCACTTTTACCACACAATTCTATTTTGAGATGTGGCCGTTGATCTTATTGTTATCTCATTACAGATTACTGTTCATAAATCCTAGCGTCATAGTTAGTGAAACCATCGATACAAGGTGGAATTTTATTGGGTGTTCTCCGTTTACATATTTCGTTTGTTCTGTATCGTTTTCCAATGAGGTAAAAAGAGAAGATTTTTTTTTTCATTTTTCTATAGCGCAGATCTTTCAAATCAGCCGATGCTCCATAGAAAGTCAATAATTGTTGTGGGACAAAATAAATAACTCCCGCCTTTTTCCTTCTCGGAACACCTTACTGAAAATGCCCTTAATTATGGTTCTCCATAAAAAGTTCACTGTGCACTTATGAATGTTAACATTGTGACATTAAAAACTACCTTCTGTTTTTAACCCACGCTACAGGCCCTAGAGGTTCTTTTTGCCAATGTCATTTTGTGTTTTTTCGTTATCCCTAGTTAATACAAAAAAGGTTAACTGGAAGAAATCCCTTACAGGGATAAGTTCGCCTTTGTACCTATCTAAATTGTGTTATGTGTATTTTTACCTGCGTTTTGTGTACAATAAAGAATTTACATACATACATACATAATAAAAGCATCCCCACACTTCAAGAAGTCGACTTGGTATTTACAAAACGTGTAAATTCCAAAATTAAGTTATAACACAGTCGCCAAAACCTCTTTCTTGAGCTTTACAAATAGGCAGCCACATTTTACGTAAGTACAAATTAGTTTTCACACGTGCGTAATCCGTCTCAAGACTGCCATGGAAAACTCGCCTTTATACCCATAGAAAACGAATATATTACCGTCAAATTCCCTTTGTAGAGTCGCCTTCAGATATATGGGAGCGCCCAGTGTGGTCACAAATATCTAAGCAGACCTTTATTGCCATGGCTTTAGGGTGCATGTTGACATATTTTTCAGCACCGTCCCGCTCCCATATATCTGGACGTCTATTACGTGGAGCGTTTTTTTCTCATTCTTAAAAGGTCGTAAGAGGTATTGAAATCGGTGTGTAGTTAAGTCTTTTAGTAGGGTAGTGCGAGTCCGGGGTAGAATTGACGGACAAATTTGTTTGCCATGCAAATATCCGTCCGCCCAGACTTGCCGTTATTTTGGAGTTTACTTCAATTTGACTTGAAGTTTTGGATCTTTTATATTCTATTGAAGCATCTTTTGTGTGTTTACTTTGCTTTTGCTATCAATTTCAAACTGCTTCGGGTGACAAATGATTCACGAAAAACGAGCGAAGTGACAATAACGACGAATAAAGTACAGTCGGCATCAGATATATCGTCGCGTCCAGAGCGCTCAAACATATCTGAACACGCTTTATCGTTATGGCAATAAAAGCTTGTTCAGATATTTTTGAACGATCTGGACGCTACGATATATCTGATGGCGACTGTATGCATAATTATAATCTTTGTTTGTTAGATAGAACATAAAAAATTACAGATGAAACAAATACGAATGCCTATTCCTACCTACGTTATATTTTTTACCTGTTTTATGTCCCACTTAGAGTTGAAAATGTCGGAAAAAATCGAATGGTTTTTTTTCGAGAATATATGAAAATTTTGTTTTTTTTTTCGTTTTTTTCGGGTTTTTACAGAAATAATCAATGTCACTGTCACTCCTTGCCATCTATTTCAATTGACTTTTCTTCGATGACATCGCGTTATCTTGGTAAAAGTGAAAATTAGATCTAATTCGCATTGGTTTAGAGTTGAAAATTATAGTGGAAACTTTCATTGATTTTTTCGAAAAAATCCGGAAAAAAACGAGTTGTTTGGAAAGAATCGGGATTTAATCCGGAAATTTTCAACGCTACCCACTGCTATGCAAAATCTGCTGTTTCAACCGCCGTGACTTCGGTGGCGAAACAGTTCAGTTCTCAGCTTCAGTTCGAGCTTTATCACACGAATCCCGTGATAGTTGATAACTACCAAGATATCCAAAAAATGTATGAGATACCCAAGGAAATCGGGTAATAATGTTGACACCGAAGTCACAGCGGTTGAAACACTCGAAATACCCTGTTACATTATTCCAATAACATGTTATCATCATCATCATCATCATCATCATCATCATCATCATCCTATTCAGACGTTATTCGCCCACTGCTGAGCATAGGCCTCTCTTCTTGTGCGCCACTGGTCCCCGTCCTGAGCTAACCTCATCCAAAAGTGACCCGTATTCTTCCGAATATCGGCCACCCATCAACATGTTATGTCGATAAAAAAAATATCTAAACCGAAACTTAAATATCATGTATGATATATTATCAATTTCACGGTTTTCACAGTTATAATAGCCTTTTAAAGTAGGGGTAGATTTCACCCCTCGCCGACAGGCGAAGCATTCGTGCAGTATGCATATGACGACGCGATTTAATGAAATGCCTCGTCATTACACGTTTTAATGCGTTCAAGTGTCCTAGGGAAGGTACAGTCGGCAATATTTACATACCTAATCTTGATAAACAGGGCCTAAACATATTTCAATACGGACGCTAAGTACTGGGCAATATCTGTAGGCAAATGAGAAGAACCTAGAGTATGCAACTTCTTCAAAGATTCAAGGACCAACATTGTATTAAAAATGGGTCTTATTTTATATCTACGTCATTGAATACTGCTAAATTTTACAATTACTAACCAATTTTACAGTTGTATTATCTTACCCCCTTATTCATAAACGTTTGTTAACTTAACAAGCCGCTAATAATTGTTTGTCCCTTTTGCTCTTAGAGACACATTTTAAAACTGAAAGGGACAAACAATTATTAGCGGCTTGTTAAGTTAACAAACGTTTATGAATTATGAATAAGGGGGTAAAACTATTAAAACAATAAAATAATGCTAGATTGTGAATATTTCTTTGAACGATTTGTTTACATTGTTCGACACTACTATTGACGGCGACTTTAGGATATGAATTTGGAAAAAATATAATATATACATAAAACAAATTTTAGTAGCACAACTGGTGTCATCATGTAATCAATGTCGTCAAATATTTTAGTTACAAATCTGTACAATTTATATACGTAAATTAAATCTAACTAACTAACTAACTTATATCTAAGATTGGTCTTAAGGCATTGTACCGAGGATGCTGGCAGTATTTACTCCTTATACAATTACAAGGTACAAATACAATGCCAAGTTCTCGATAATTCATCTCTATGTTTGTTTAATGAATGAATAATAGTAATAAGCGAGCCGGTAGGTTCTGAGCCCTTTCGCAGTTTCATTTCTGTTGACTGTACACTCTACTCCGAATACTAAATGCATTATCACTTTAACTCGTTCCGTTCCACTTTCGCATTAATTTTAATTTGCTTATGAGAAATGGTCGCAGGTCGTACACTTACCTTTATAATGCTTAATGGACAATAAGGGGTAACAACAATTGGACATCACACGAAAAAGATCCCACCTATGAAATTCGTCACAAAAATTAAGTGAACGTCACCTTTTGATTATTTAAATTTAACTACCATTTTTTTTTGTGGACTGGATCCTTATCCTTTACCTACGTCCAATTGTGTTTTTAGGTTAAGTGGCATATCCAATGGGCCAATCCTGCAAAAAATAAAAATAAAACTATCTATTAAAATATTATCGAACCAAACTCACGGGTTACTCACGTATTTAAGTCGATGATTGCTCGATATGTTTCGACCCATTAAGAGGGTCCTCGTCCGGAGCACCCTCGGCCGAGGCCCGACGCATACTCAGTCGAAACGTGTAGAGCAATCATCGACTTAAATACGTGAGTAACCCGGTTCGATAATACTGCAACTGGAACTTTCCTGATAAAGAGTGCATTTTAATTCCCTTCTTCGTTTTTCGTTTGCAAAAAAGCTCTTAAGAGAAGCAAAGGGAGCTTTTAATTTTCTTCTAACGCGACACTGTGGAATAAGGAAATAGTTTTTATGCAAGAACAGTTGCAAAGCATATTTCATTTAACCTTATAGAAAATAAATAAGTGTCACAGGAGATCTAGACATTATGCTTATGGTACGAGTTTTAGCGAAACTTAGATTAACAAGATTCCCGAAATAAATGAATATACATTTACTAGATTTTATCATTTAAAGGTATACAGTTTTGATGTTTTATTATCCTCGTAAAACCCAGTGTACATTATAATGTACAATTGTACACAATATACACTCCACTCAATGAAATTTAAACTTTTCATGAATTTAATAAAATTGCATTTCCTTTGTTTGATTATTTCGAAAAATTTACGAAATTCACCACTATTCTGTACATAGCAAACTTTAAAATAAGAATTCGAGGTTATAGTCTAAAAACTAGAGTTTTAGATAACGCTTATTCCCAGGCGTAAAACTCTAGAATATTTAAGAATCTACTACTTAGTTTGAGATTTGAGAATTGAATGCCTATTTCATGTGTATGGTATGTAATAAATTGACTTGGAATCCCTAGATTTCGAGTCTGCTCTAATGTGTTAGTATTGACCGACCTCTATTACAAAATGTGTAAGTGTTACATGTAGTGATGTGCCGTCGGGTAATTTCACACTTTCCGTAATTCTCATTGGAAAACTTTACCGTAAATTACCGAGAATTACGGTAACTTTCTCCCATAGTATTTTTTTTCTATGCAATTTGCATATGAATATTTTGTCTGCATCGTATTTTATATTACTTTATGTGGTACATTTAAGTATCATAATGCTATTTTACTAATGACAGGGTTTTATAGGTGATTTTGACGTTCAAGCAGGTAAAATAGGTACTCGTATAAATAAACCCCTTACTTGACCCGTAAGCGGTAAGCGGCTTTACCAAAGGTTTTCTTATTGGTAGCTGAGTATTCAATTACCTAGGATTTAAAATAGGCAATTGTGATTATGAGCCTGTGATACCCTTTTCTAAGAATTAGCTGGGAATAGGGTGTAAATTTTATTCAATTATAATGCTGAATTCAGTCAGTTCATATTGAAGCGACGTGCTGTCAACACAACTGTTAGTGATATTTCAACAATGAGGCCAAGAGTAAAGTGCTAGAGTATTTTAAGCAAAGTACTGAAAATGATCCTGTTTCTGTTCAGGATCAGAAGCCGAAGAAATGCCGCAAATTAAGAATTAAAATTCCCATACAAATTTATGAAAAAAAAAATCGTTTCTATTCCTATCCAATAATCCTATCCTAGTACCAATAATTTTAAAGAGACAACTTACTGCAAAAAAAAATTAAAGAAAACTGTTTTCCTACATTTACTATGGGAAAAAAGTGAAATTTAATTTTGATTGATATTACTGTTTATTCATGTTGCTAATAATGTTTTCATACAGTTTTGACTTGATGACTTCCAGCCTCCCGAACAAGCTGGATTCCGAAAAGGCTATAGTACCATAGACCACATACATACGCTGCGGCAAATTATACAGAAGACCGAGGAGTATAACTTGCCATTATGCTTAGCGTTTGTGGACTATGAGAAAGCTTTCGATTCGGTAGAAATATGGGCAGTGCTTGAGTCTCTTCAGCGATGCCACATTGACTATTGGTACATCGAAGTGTTGAAGTGTTTGAATAACAACGCCACAATGTTGGTCCGAGTACAGGAGCAGACTACGAAGGCAATTCCGTTGCAAAGAGGCGTAAGGCAGGGCGATGTTATATCTCCGAAACTGTTTACTGCCGCAATGTAAGATGCCTTTAAGCTCCTGGAATGGCAAGGACTTGGCATCAATGTGAACGGCGAAAACATCACTCACATTCGAAGTTGTTGACTCTTACATCTACCTAGGACAAGTACTCCAATGAGGTAGGCCCAACTTCCAGAAAGAGGTCAACCGCCGAATCCAACTCGGTTGGGCAGCGTTCAGGAAACTACGCGATGTCTTTTCGTCCGACATACCTCAGTGCCTTAAGACGAAAGTCTACAATCAATGTGTGTTACCAGTTATGACTTACGGCGCCGAAACGTGGTCCTTCACCATCGGCCTCATCTCTAAACTCAAAGTCGCTATGGAGAGGGCTATGCTCGGAGTTTCTCTGCATGATCGAATCAGAAATGTGGAGATCTGTAGGCGAACTAAAGTTACTGACTGACATAGCCCTCCGAATTAGCAAGCTGAAGTGGCAATGGGCAGGCCACATTGCACGCAGAGCGAAAAGTGCTCGAGTGGAGACCACGGCTAGGCAAACGCAGCGTAGGACGTCCACCCACAAGATGGACAGACGACTTTACCGTATGCAGGTCGCATCTAACCGGTACATGTGGAGGTCCAAAGGGGAGGCTTATGTTCAGCAGTGGACGTCTTACGGCCAAGATGATGATGATGATACAGTTTTATTGTCATTTAGCATGGGAGGAAAAAATTGCGTGACAGACATTATAATTAAAGTTTCCCTTATTTTCCATAGTAAATGTATAAAAACCATTTAATTATAACGTTTTTTTATTGTCCTTGTTATTTTTTTATGTAACTAATTATTTAAGAAACTTGCAAGATATAATTTCACGGTAAGTATTCTGTTTCTTAATGATTTCGTGGAATTTAATTATTTTATTCATACGAAAAACGCTGTTGTTAATTTTATTTTATGTATACATATACCGCAAGCATTATTATGAACCATTATTGCCCATTTTATCAAAATGTTTAATTTATATAACAAAAAAATACCATTTTGCGTTGTAAAAATTCTCTGGAGAAAATTCGCGGAGAACGTTCTCCGTAATTTACGCCGGTAATTTACCGTAATTTTGGTAATAAACTAGTTCCACTAGTCACATGTTTATGTAATTTTCAGGTCAGATTATTATTACTAAATTAAGTACTATTCTGGAAAAAAAATATGAAAAAAGTAATAACTTAAAACACTTTCTCCATAATTACCCGCCCGGAGAACTTTACCGAGAAAGTTACCCGATAGTTCTCTTTGTTCTCGTAATTTACGGTAACGGCACATCACTAGTTACATGTTATACTCGGGCCGAAGATATGTTAAAGTAAACGCTCTAACGCTTATCCTTGGTCATTCATAGGCTACGTTAAACGCACTTAAACGTTGCAGAAGGTATAAAATTACTCTCCCCCTAATTGAAATGCACAGACGCTGGTAGGTTTTCCGGTGTCTAGTTCCGACCACAGATCACCGACTAGATTGTACATAAAGCTCATCTAAAACTGACTTTGCAAATGGAAGTTGTTGCTTCAAGTTTTGAAACAAACTTATATGCAATGCAAGATAGAAATGCAAATATTTACCACTCACTCTTACCCATATTTGCGTCTCAAAACTTGCGAGTGTAGGTCAGCTTTAGATATGCAAAAAATTCCATTCAATTTTCATTATGTTGGTAGGTACTATAGGCGTCGTTCCATTTCGTCTAGAACTCCAGAAATTGATTTAACTACTTAATTTTAATATTATTAGTAATAAAGTTCATCAACTACAAAGAGTTGTAGCTATATTTTTTTCTTTCTGCAATGTAATAAGGTGAAAAGATGGGTACATCTCTTTATTTTGACTGAATTCATTTGTATAAGGTTGTATGCACCTATACCTGCTTATCCTACATATTTCATGTAATTGATTCATGTGCGAAAATTAGTAATTAGTAGTAGTTAGTAGTTGTTGGATAAATAACTGAAATTGCTACTAATTTTATCTTAATTAATTGTCTATTATGCGGATTTATGTATACTCCCACCTTAAAGGCCGGCAACGCATTTGCGACGCCTCTGGTGTTGCGGGTGTCCATGGGCGACGTTAATCGCTTTCCATCAGGCGATTCGTCTGTTCGTTTGCCACCTATAGCATAAAAAAAAAGAAAAAAACCACACGTTATTTTATGTTGTAAGTAAGGTCATAGAGGTCGCATAACGAACTAGTTTATTCAAGTATCCATCTCTCAGGTAGCTTTGCGGTCTCTATGCGAGGTGGTCTACATCAGACAAATTGAGTTGCGGCCTCTCAGACACTTCGGGCGACACTTTGTGACGTCTACCGTGCACGAATCTAAAATGGCCGCCCTTGGAAAACGTAGGTCGTCAGTTACGGCCTTTGTAGTACGGCGGTAGTTTTACGGCAAAGCATTATATTTTATACGAGACGGGGAACCAAAAAATGTTGCATAATTCTATGTTTGGAAAGAGATTATTGTAATATTTTTATGACTTCCGGTGACTGTCGTTAATTTAACTGACGCAATTATGATTTTGTTAATGAATTTATGTAAAATATTTATTATACACATACACAGAACGAATTTAGACAAGTAGAAAGGCGAACTTATCTCTGTAAGATATCTCTTCCAGCTACCTTTAGACAAAGGACCAAGAAACCAAGATTTTGTCCGTTAAGTTATTTCACTTATTCCTTATTTAAATAGGGTGCGGCTCCACTGAGGCGGAGAGGAGCGGAGATGTGCAAAATTGACCAATTACATTCGTCAAATTCAAAATTCGAAACACTGTCATGCGGTCTCATTGGCCAATTTTGGACATCTCCGCTCCCGCCTCCACCCTTAATGCATTTTTATCATATTAGGAAATTGCATTGATTTTAAAACCTCATAAATAAACACTCCTAAATTTTCATTGTCAATTATACCTCACTAGTCACTTCAGAAAATGTATGTTCGAAACACAAGGGCCAAAATCGTTAAAATATATTGGAAAGAAAGGTCAGCTGGGACCGGATCCAGACCTTACGAGTATAAACCCCTATTCAATTTAGGCACACGTTTCATTTGATTTGTCACAAAAACAAAGGGTACACGACTTCCATATTTTCTTAATCAAACGCGAGACCGTAAAAAAATCCTACAAATCCTCGCATTTTCTCTCTCCTCTTTATTACACAAACAATAGGCAAACAATTTGCCACTGAATGTACACGGTGGTTTATCCTATCACAGTAATTGTTTTCTTACATAAAGGACCTTGTGTTGTTTATTATCAGCCTATGATAGTCCAATGCTGGACGTAAGCCTCTCCTATTAAATTTGCATTAGGAGGTAAATGCCCATAATCACCAAGCTGGGCAAGCGGATTGGCGATCGCAGTAATGTGTCCAGTGTCCACTATGATGACGCTGCTACCCATCATCAATCTTTTATCAAATAGTGATCAGTGACACTTCAATCCCTTAGTCGACTCTTACGACACCCGAAGGAGGATTTGGGGTGGTGACAAATGTATTCTTACTGCCGTCACCACACGGCCAACCCCTCACCTTGTGTGTACGGGAGAAAATTCCTATTTCAAGAATATATTAAAGCTGTAGATTTAACTGTAGAAGTGAAAACGGGCGGTTAGTCGTTTTCATTCGTTCTGGGGAAGACAGACTTAGCAACGCGGAAAGAACGGAGTGCTTTTGAGATGTTCTAAGTGCCAACGTTTAAACATTGGAGAAAACGAAATTAATGGGTGCGCTAAAGGTACTCTGAAGGTACAAAGCTGTGCTGGTATTAGCATGTGATTTTTGATTGAATTAATCGCATGTCTGTACTCAAATAATAATTATATGGAACGACATAACGTTGGGATGCAGTCAAAATGTTATAGAATAAATTAATTTCAAATTATTTATTTCTCAACTATTAGTGATGTGTTTAGGAACCGGATATAAATTGTATATGCACTCGATTGCCTTGATACCTAATTTAAGATAGGTACTATTTCTAATATCTATTACCTTGTACAAAGAAAGTCGCAAAAATATGTGACACACTCTTTTAAGGCTGAGCCACACTGGAAGCGTATTCAGCACGTGCTCGTATGCATGGCGTGCGTGTTGTAGCGTAGGAAATGTCATAGTAGATGGCGCACCGCTTGCGTGGCGTGTACGTGCACGCGGTATTCCATCTACTATATGACATTTACATAAGTACGCAATTTTATGCCATTAAACGCAATATTATGTCTGATATTTAAAGATGTAAGTAAATATTGAATGTAGGCGTGCCGTGTTGAATTTTAATTCACCTATAAATATGTCGAAATTCTCGTTAAAAACCTCACGCCTAATTAAGTAGCATGATAAAATATGATTTTATCCGTAGCTAAGCGAGCTATACATCCTCGTTCAAGATTGAAGCCGTCTTGGCCGTCTTATATTTATGATGCGTTCGCGACGAGCTTATAACTAACTTATAGTGGTCGGATTACCGCCAGATAAGGACTTGGTTAGGGTTGTCGCTTCGCGCTTCTTGATTTCAAATTAGTTTTTTTTTTAGATTATATAGTTGTCGGATAGAGATGCGTGGAAGAGAGAGAAAGAGATCTTTTCCCAAAATTGGTGTAGATCATGCTCCTATCATCATCATCATATCAGCTGAAAGGTACTCACTGCTGAACATAGGCCTCCCCCAAAGATTGCCACAATGCCGCTTATATACGTCTATCGGCTGATATGACGATGTTAATGATGAATTGCCGGTATTACCACCCTGTAACTAGATGGGGCGAGGATACTCGTAAAACAGTGGAACTAAATATCACGTTGACTTGCGTGCTCTTGGAGAGACATGAATCGGCATTCAAGCCTTACACTAAGGAATAACTCGAAAGTCAAGGAAAACAGTAAGCTAAGTCACACATATGTAAGTAGCGTGTTAGCTAAGGGTGCGGTTAAACTAAAAGAGCATTCGCTGTTCTAACCTCCCACTCTACGAAATTCGATCGGTACGAAAAACGTGATTGGTTGATTTCTTAGAACGGGCGCTAGAACAGCGAATGCTCTTTCGGTCTGCACGCACCTTAACAAGTTCATGAAGGTATTTGTCTCATCTCTCTTTGAACGACAAACGATCAGTTTAATGAAATTCATAAAAAATATTGATTTTTCCTAGCGTGTTTTAAACGATCAATTCGTAATCTTGTAGTGTTTCTGTTCCGGTTTTGTATCAAATATAACTTGCTTTTCAATCTTACGATAATCAAAAAAGTGGCAACCCTACCGTGGGGCTCGATGGAACCTTGATTAATCCACGTCGTCAAAGCAAACGTTGTTCCTCTTGATTATCCAAATTCGGTTCTACAAGGTCCCAGAAGAGCTTCAGGCTAGAGTTGCAGTTTCCGTCATTTTCAATAACTGACCGACATATTGTTATTAAATGTATAAATGCCTGGTCATTTACGAAATTACGGTCGACGTTTGGGATTTAAGTTTGTGTTGAATTTAAACTTTTGTGAGACGTAACATAATAACTATAACTACGAGTATAATGAAAAGGTTCAATTCATGTGTACTTAGTCACTACGCGCGACATGTTTCGGAGAGCCTAGCCCCCTTATTCATAATCGTCTGCTAACTTAATAAGCCGCTAATAATTGTTTGTCCCTTTCGGTCTTAACAATGTGTCCATAAGAGCAAAAGGGACAAACAATTATTAGCGGTTTGTTAAGTTAGCAGACGTTTATGATTATGAATAAGGGGGTAGGTCTCTATCATCAAGCAATAAACCCGCGTTCACGCTTCGCGTTAGGTTTGTGTACTTTAGTAAAATCGCGAGGCGATGTTACTAAAGTGGTCGAAATCGAGTTGTATATAAGAAAAATTAAAAGCCAATTATAAGAATTAATTCGGAGCTGTTTTATATATTAGTTAGGAGAGCTAGATAAGAAAATTAAATAGGTATATACCTAAACATTTAGGTGATATCAAAATGTGGACATCGTTACATTAGCTTTAAAAAAGACAATGTTATAATATTGTAAGATTGAAGATCCGTAAAGGTGCGGTCAAACCAAAAGAGCATTCGCTATTCTAACCCCCCACTCTACGAAATTAGATCGTTACACAAAACGTGATTTGTTGATTTCGTAGAACGGGGGATAGAACAGCGAATGCTCTTTTGGTTTGAACGCACCTTAAGAGCGATGTTAATATCGGTACAATGTATACTTTTTAATATATACGTACATTACGATAGAAGTTAGTAACGAGTGTTTTAAACCGACACGACATAATCGTATTGTATCGTTTTTCAGTAAAAAATGGCCCTCTGAAGTATCAACCCGACAAAAACTGAACCACTTCTCTCATTAGTGCGTAAAAACAAGCACCATCTGTACTGAAAAAGACAGCATATATGATTTTCTATATCAATGCCTCAAGTGAGTAAAACCCTGAGCTAAAGTATAATTGAGCTAGAAATCACGGGTGCCGCCGCCGCCGCACGACTAAATTACGGTCTACTTGAACGCGTCGTGGATTTAAAAAGTTTCGTGAATTATACAAGCCGTTTAAAAAAAATGTATGCGATGATTGGGTTTGGAACTTCTGCCAATTTTCACTGGCTTATGCCCGCCTTCCACTGCGATCGGAACGGACTCGTTTAACTTACACCGCTGGTGTGACTTACAGCCGTCAACTGCATACTAGTACTTGGCCAGCGATGAACGTGAAACGGAGCCATTAATGAGTCCGTTCCGTTCGCAGTGAAAGGTGGGCATTACAATGGACGCAAAGTTAACCAATAGAACATTCTGACTTCCTTTACAATAACTGAAATAAAAATAAATCTGTCTACAGTATCATGACACTTAAAAACAACAAAAAAATGTATGGATCGTGTCTCGGTTAAAGTAGAGTCTGTGCGGATCTCTATCTGACGTGCGTTGATTTTCTGAACAAACTATCCATAGACATTTGAATTTCTCTTTTTTATCCATATTATTTAGTATTTATTA
Organism: Thaumatotibia leucotreta; assembly: GCA_025490895.1. Classification (NCBI taxonomy): domain Eukaryota; kingdom Metazoa; phylum Arthropoda; class Insecta; order Lepidoptera; family Tortricidae; genus Thaumatotibia; species Thaumatotibia leucotreta. The sequence continues at coordinate 30,993 of JALPQI010010351.1, forward strand.
GCTCTTCCCTACCAGGGCGCTACGCATTTACTCGCGATTTCTAGCATTCTACCATTTAGCAACTATTTTGTACCCTTTTTTATCTAGCAACTCGTTAAAATGAATAACATAATAGCCCACAGCGCAATGCGGCGGCCAGTGTTGCCATTTTTAAAATAAAGTTTGTCCACGGACTCCTTTGCGTCCGTTAGACTTGTATTATTTTTCAAATTGCGGCTGTTTTATTAAAAATGCAGGCAAAGATGATTGCTGTTTGTGAAACGTGAGATTTTGTTTTTCATTGAAATAGTCTGCACACTCCGCAAGTATTTATTATGTTTTCATGTTATTAGATTGCTAGGAGAATTTATTATATGTATAGGTAGATAAATGCAAAACATTGTATACCTGAGCTTTTCACTTTTAGGGACACTCATTTTGGGTCAAATTAAAAATGCTTAGTTGTGATTAGGTTTGTAACGACAAAATAATAACTTAATTTCAGTAAAAACTTGGTTTTTATGTTAATTCTATAAACTAGGTATAAGAGATAAAGAATATAAAAAACACCAATCAAGTACACATTCATGAATGTGTTTATACATAATTGTCGTTATAAACCTGACTGCAGTTCAGTCTCACGCTAATTGGGCTATTCTACAATATTTGCAAAACAATTTAGTGTATTTATTTATTTACAAAATAACATTTATACCATTATTAGTATCCTAAGGACCAAGCACCAATATTCAAACAATTGCTACATTGTTTGGTTTCTTTCAAGCAAAGGGATGATTTTAAACCGAAATCGACAGCAAATAAGAGTGATATGTAAAAATACACAGGCGGTAAATTCATAAATACAGGAGCGCAGAGTTGTCTTCCCTTAGACATTTTGAATATAACTCCTCTTTTTACTGACAGGGATTGATGGACCGAATATAAAAAGCAGATTTACATATGTTTGTTAGCACAGACAATAGTGCACGTAAATGCAATAAGTTAAAAGGTCCACGAAAGAGTTAAGTGCGGTTTACGAACGAGCATTAAAACTATTAAAAGCGAATATACTTCGTGTAGGAATTTACACTGAAAGCTTACCGCATTTGTAGTTCTGGATTTAAACTAACAAGTTCACGGAATGAATGCATATAGTTTAGCTAGTGGTTTCCATAGAAAAATAATTGGTCATGTGTATTTTTAACAGAGACAGATGGTAAAATGATCAAATTGACAAACTACGTTACTGCTATCGCGAACCGCGATGAACGTGTTGCCTCCTTATCACACTTACGTACACATTCGCAAGTGCGAGAGAGACGCAACTCATTAATCGTGGTTCGTGGTACCTTTGATTTGTGGCACAACGAAATAATATGAAGCGATCGTTAGTTTTCAACGTTACCTTCTTCTTCTTATGGTGCCATGGCCAATCTAATGGATGTCGGCGGTCAGCATGGCATTTAGCTTTGCGTCCATTTTTTTACATTATCTATCCATTTATTTCTAGGTCTACCTTTCCCGCTTTTTCCCTTATACTTTCTTTCTGTAATGGTCTGCAATAGGTCGTATTTTTCATTTATTAAACGTTATATTATTATCAAGTAACCTTGCTATAAATATACAATAATCTTAGGGAATACTTGCATGCAGTTTTGCGATGCATGCACGCTTGCACGCGGGGTCGATAAACTCGCCATCATTATTTTGCTCATTGCACATTTTACAAGCGGCTTGTTCAAAACTTCAAGATGCCAATATGATTAATTAATCTAATATTTAATTTACAACAATGACACAGAAGTTAGTCTAGAAGTTACTACCAAATTCCTACTTATTCAGATTACTTGGGAATACTTAGTAGATTACTTGGGAACAAATCAAAATATTTAGTTAATAAATAATTTGATTTTAGTTTTCACAATAACTTCAATAATAGATGGCAGCACCAGCTCTCTAGCTTTACTAAAACAACGAAAAGTATTCTGATAGAAAGGCATGCATGTATTTCTTGCCCTTAGAGTATAGTTAAAGGCGCCTAACCTTGTAAGGGATTGCATATATCCGAGAAAATTGACTGGTGGTTGCTAAGACCGAGTGGCCGACCGGTACAGGCATCAGCCGCGAAAGCTGTGTACGTGGGGTCGATTCCCACCTCGGGTTGGTGATCTTGGTCGTTTTTTCTTTGGTATATGACATCCAATATTTATAATTTATATAATTAGTAGGTATTAAGTAGTGTGACTACTTGGGAAAAAATGAAAATACAAATCAAAATATTTAGTTAATAAATAATGTGATTTGAGTTTTCACAATAACTTAAATATTAGCTGTTCTTTTATTTTATATGCCTACAAGTAAGGATAGTATTAATTTTATCTGACGGATATACACGATGATTCTTAATCCGTGATCAGGAGTAGAAAAACATTAAAATGTAGCCAAAATTAAACTTATTCGGCGAGGTCTCAAGTTATTTCTTCACTGTTTAATTAATTAAAAGTGAAAACCTAATTAAAACAAATTACCACTTAATACATGGTCATCCTACACTATAAAGTTTAACTACGATACGTCAAGTGCCATCAGTATGGCGGGAAACGGGAATTTGACGGATCTTATGTCAATAAAGACTTCTATCTACTCATTATCTTATCAGTGCAACACTGATAACGACGAACATAATTGATAGGAGATTAATGTTAACGTGCATTACCTAAATTTGGTAAAATCTTGAGCAAGTAAAGCAATTTGTTTTCATACAGTACAATTTAATAATTAAATAAAAACAATAAAACTGCATACCTGACCAACTAAAACAAAAAACATTATTTTAAACATAATTTAACAAGTGTTCAAAATGTCCACCGTGTTGTTCTTGACACAGATCCGCTTGATTGTTCCTGTGATTGGATTGATTCACTCGAAATCTTCTTCAGCAAAGAATCTTAAGATTTGTTGATCCAGATCGTCAGGATGATGACAAGGTCGTCCGGGAGCTCGAGCATGTTGTAGCACTGTAAACTGTCCGAAGTCGCGAAGATTTTTGGTGCGTGCGATTTATTAAATTGTGTCCGGGGACCGGAATGTTTGGATGAAGTCCGTGAAATAACTGTTGGGTTCGCCTTGTGCTATTCGTTTGTATTGACAAACGCTGTATGTTTGAGTACGGAGGTGGTAAAGGCATGATTTTTGGTGAATAATTATAATTTTCTCATTAAATATCCGTGACTATGACTTTGTTTATTATGCGTTTGACAAAAGTGATTGACAATGTCATGGGCAAGGTTTACTCATAAATTGACAATTGCTAATAACTTTGTAAAGAGATTACAATACAACCTCATTCAATCCGATATGGTAGTAGTACAGTGACAAGGATTTTAGGATAAAATTTAATTCAAAATTAAAACATGATTAAAAAATTAATAAACTTGTTTTCAAGTAATTTCTACTTTAACGTCATCATCATCATCATCAGCCTATGATAGTCCACTGCTGGACGTAGGCCTCTCCTATTGACTATGCGTATAAACGCATTAGAAGGTAAATGCCCATAATCGCCACGCTGGGCAAGCGGATTGGCAATCGCAGTAATGTGTCCACTATGATGACGCTGCTGCCCATCATCAATTTTTTATCAAATAGTGGTCAGTGACACTGCAATCCCTTAGTCGACTCTTACAACACCCATAGGAGGAGTTGGGGTGGTGACAAATGTATTCTTACTGCCGTCACCACACGGCACGTACTTTAACGTAATCCCCATCAATTACTGAGTTAGAAAAAATGGTTCCTGATCACGAATTAAGAATCATCGTGTATATTGTCCGGGAAATGTGAAACAAGTCGTAAGATGACTCGCAATTTCGAGCAGCCAGTCGTTGCAAAGTTGGTGCGTATCAGTAAATCAAATCTATATTTCTGTAGTTTGAATTTACCTTCTTGATGGATATCAAAGGCCGGTTTTATGAGTGGTTTAGTTCAAAATTAGTTGAATTTCGTAGATTAAGGAAATGTTTTATAAGTTAAGTCGTCTTTTGTAAATGGGTGACTCAGGTGACTGTAAATATGGCAATAACAGACAGAAAAAAGTTAATTCACCCAAATACATTTATTGTTTTGACGCATATGTAGGTACTCATGAGTAAATCATACTCATTTATTGACAAAATTATAAGGTTCATCGCCATGAGACTGACATCGAAATGAAAAAAAATTCTCCCTTACAAAATCGCAACATCCACCAAAATTGATGAATCAGTTATTTTTCCAAAGCAAAAGTAAAATGGATGCGGAGAGCTGAGGACCGAGTATGGTGGCGCGAATTGGGGAAGGCCTATGTCCAGCAGTGGACGACTGTGGGCTGATGATGATGATAATGATGATGAAAAGTAAAACATATTTTCACCTGGGTCCACGCAGGGTTTTTCGTAACTGAATGCAAAAGCCAAAAGTGCCTGATAGTCTAGGCCATTTAGAAAATTGTTAACCATACTTGACTTGGACAATTGTTATTAGTATTTTTTTTTGTAGTTTACGATTTATCGGAGAAATCTCCAAAATTGCAGACTAAATCTATAGTAGTACTTACTTTTTTCCTGTAGGTACTATTTTTTTGTTTTATTTCGTACGACGTCATAAAGATATTGTTAAAATTATTAGTTTTTCTCATGTTACACCATATACATTAACACAAATAGTTCCAAAATACAATAAATATCAACACTAATTTATCAAAGTGTCTGTACCTTTTATGATATCGGGTTCATTCGCCCAACGCTGAAGGAATATTCGCTATACTTACACAACTTCGGATCTACAACCAATCCATGGAAATATCACATTTCTTTCTCTCGAAATATGGGTGTTTTTTCCATTAAGTGTTCCAGATACGAGGTTGTGTAGTATAGCAGTGTATTTGTAAAGCAAGTTGAGCACTAAGGTGATGCCGTCGAGCTTTCAGTAACCCGAGCTGGGGATGCGAGTGCCTAAAGTGAGGTTAGGTAAAGGTGAAACTTAATGGTTGCGGCAGAAATACAGGAAGCCCATAAATAAATAAAATAAATAAATATCTTAGACATCTTACACAAATCGACCTAGTCCCACGGTAAGCTCAATTAAGGCTTGTGGCGTGGGTACCAGGCGACGATATATATAATAGATAGATACATATAGATACTTAAATACATAGACAGCCATGACCAAGGAACAACAATTTTTGATAAATAAATACGCAAAGAATGCCAGCTTCGTAGGCAGGGTCACTACCAACTAGTCTACGGAGACTGACAAAACTATCCATACCAACCTAACCCATACCCCCAATAATTCCTTTATTTTAATGGTGTTATCCTGATCATATTTAAATACTTAAGTATCGTATGAAGTTTGCTAGATTCGGACTAGTTTCAGAAATTTTATTCCAGAAAATTATTTGTTCTTACTAGGTAATAAATACATTTTGGAACGCGTTGTTTTTTGCTAGGCAATTATGTCTAGAAATAATAATTCTCAGTTATCCTAAACACCTTCTAAACCTTCGCAAAATGTTGATAAATAAAAAAAAGTTGAATTCATATCAAATCTATTTTAATTGTAACACGTCATTTGCTTAAAATTTTTTTGACTTGACTTAATATCACAAAAAGTACGGTTATTTTTTTCCTTTTCTTTTTCGTGGGGCACCGTGTATAAGAGACTCTTGTGTGTTTTCATACGCATATCATAAATGAACCAATCAGCGCTCACACATAATTAATAACAGTTTTTAATCTTGTAGGTAATATACGCTGGGTGAATCAACTTATTCTGTCTTTTTTATCGATTTCTGTCTCTGTCAAAATCATTAATATACAGGGTGTTTTTCTTCATATGCTATTAAGGGAAGCTTATTTAGGTCAAATATAATTTATTTCTCTAAGAAACTAGTGTATTAACTCTTACTGTTATTGAGATATTTAGATACTGAACAAGTGTATTGCAACCTTTATTACATTCTAATGTTACTTATTTTGACATGTGGCGTCAGTCACCTGAGATTAACTTTTATTTTATTCTTAAGGTGTGCCAAGTAACCTGTCTAATTTAACGCAAATCGAAACGAACACCCTGTATATATTGATCGTATTTAAAGGGAAAACATTCCCAATAATAGCAGTCTTCTCTAAAACATTATCTTTCTCATTGTTTTTGTTTTCGTTTATTACAGCGAGGCTTATAACTGTTTTCACTTTTCTGAAACATTAGCGCGCTCGTTGTCTTAACGACCTATTTTTTTAATAAACCCCTTCGTGTATTAAGTCCGCCATTGTTTACTGAACCGAAAGTACAGGCAGAACAGTATTTTGAGCATCGATACTAAAACTAATGTTCGTTGTATCTGTGATGTTTGTTTATAGAGTAACAGGAACCCAATATTTAGCATTACTTATTTACTTGAATCTACTACGGAATTCGCTTTCACGTTTTGCTTCAAAGGAAATGTTCTAACATTTTTTTCTGTAATTTTTGACCATTTTTTGCTTGATTGGAAATGCCAGTCAAGCCTCAACCTGGGATATATCCAAATAAACTACAGGACAGAGTTCAAAGCTTTTTAATTAAATAGTTTCTCTTCTCCAACAAAGAGCTTTGCCATTTAGTGGCTGGTTCTCTTTTTGATGGACATTCCTTTGATTCCTGTTCTGCCAACATTATTGTTATGCTAACCGCGCTCCACTATTATTTGGACAGGAATGAATGCATGAGCTGTCAGCGGCACGAATTCGGATGTGATTGGATGGTTTATGCAATAAGTGTGAACGTGGGTTGAAGTATTTTTTTGGAGTATCGGTTGTAAATGTACGAGGGCTGTTCCGAAAGTTTTTAGTTGCTCCGGTTATATTCATGCGATTTCAATAAGACTTACACCATTTTGAGGGATATTTAAATGACGCTTTAGGCGGTGTAAATTTGTTTCAGTAAAGATTTTAGATATTTTTATTATTTTGTTTTACTTAGACGTGTCGTGCCTTACTCCAATGACCATGATTACCGGTTTTTAAGAGACTTTTTTAATGAGATGCTATTGAACATCATTCGCTTAAAAAAATATTTTATTTTATAGGTACTAGTAATTGAAGATATTTCCGTAATTTTTAAGTACAAATTACGTGATATCTTTTACTTTCATCATAAATGAGTAGGTATCGAAAAAAATCGTAAACTCTAAAATTGGAATTACGAATATTGTAAAAATCATCGTTCAATCAATAATCATTGTTCTTCAATTGTAATTAAAAAAATGCAAAATGAACTAAATTATTTATCCCGGGTATACTTAAGGACGGTTTTTAAAGATTTTTATACAAAATATGCTTCAATGTGTCAAAAATGGCCAATTTTTCCATACAATGTTAAATTTCATACAAAACAGCTTTTTGTAAAAGAAATATAATAAAAAAACTATTCCCATTACATGCATAAATTTATTAACCATAATAAGTATTAAAATGTCCCTTACAATGATATAAATTTAATTTAAATCGCATGAATAGAACCGGAGCAACTAAAAACTTTCGGAACAGCCCTCGTACATACCTACAGTTACCTAAAAACACCACCGTGTGTATATGCCACTTTTGAACATTATTTGTGTGTTGGGGTCCGCAGTAGAGCTGTTTCTTGACTGACGATATACGATATCTTACCGTCGTGCTAGATATAGCAAAATCAAAAATACCCTATTACTGTAGATCTCAAACTATTAGGAACAAAGAAGATATGTTATGGTCAATAGGTGAAAGGAAAGTAACATCTAAATAAATGTTATTATAATACAAAATGCCAATAAGAAGTACATTTCTCACGTCTAAGAGGTTTTTGGTAGTTTCAGAAGGGTCGTTTTTGTTTAAATACGTAGAATTATTTCTGAAACTTAAACTAATTTCTAAAGAAATCCTGCTAGCTTATTCTGCATCCCAAACTGTCACTGGATTCGGGAATGCACTTATTTTATGGCGACCTGGTATAGGTATGCAGTCAATATACATTTTTCTATCCGTTACGTAAAGAGTTGTTACAGTTTTTATCAGCTTATGACAATGCCATACAATATACACAACAATAACTGGACATTGGAAGCGGATTTTTAATATACATTGTACACTGCACATTTCACCGCTTCAATTTATTAAAACAATAGCAATACCTGTCGTTCGCTTTGTGGCCCGACCTTTATTGTTTACTCGCAGTATTGCAAGCTTATTGAATTTCCAATAAAAATCCGCTTTCCATCGCTCCCATTACGCAAATTGTGCTATAAATTGGCCACCCGGCGATGCTGCTAATTGATTAGTTATCATACTTGTATCAGTGGGAATCAAATGGAGATAGCGGTAGATAGTAATGTTCATTTATTTCATTGGTGAGATTACATTATTGCATAATGCTCGTCAGCTGTGCATTGTTAGTGGTTTTAACTAATTGGATGTTTATTTTGTACATTTAGCGTTGCGCGGTGGGAATTTGAACATAATAGTATCGTAGCAAATGTCATTATGTCATTAAATATTAAGATTATATCATTTTTTAAAAGGAAGCAACCTTATCTTTCAGATAAGGTACGAGTTACGCGATAGAAAGAGAGCGCACTTCTACGTTACATTTAGCGTTGGCATTTAGCGTTGCACGGTGGGAATTTGAACTTAATAGTATCGTTGCAAGAGTCATTATTTCTTTAAATGGGTTTTTGGGGATGGTTTTCTGTACTTGTACTATTTATTTTGTGCCTGTAGTTATGTCAATGTATGTGTATCGTAACAGTGCAATTTGGGAATTAAACGGTACAGCCAATTTACAGGTACAATTGTGTTCATATTATTTCTATGAGACTTAATTTAGGACACACAGTCCTCCGAGACTGACCCTAATTTACCAAAACCCCTTAATTTTATACTTCATTTTGTAGATCGCAAAGTCTACATTTCTCTAAATATTCATAGCCGAGTTGATTTCCCCCAAAGCAAATGAAATATATTTGAATTCATTACACAAAGGCCTCCATTTAATTTGATGTCTGGGAAGATATGGACCTTTTCCATTATTGTTCGAAATATGGCACCTTCACTTGCATAAACTAGTCATATTTACATCGTTAACTATATTTTAAACATCATTTAAGAGTCATTTGGAGTAAGGCAAACGTACGCAGTCGAATTAAGTGTATCGTCATCATCATCATCATCATCATCATCAGCCCGTTGCAGTCCACTGCTGGACATAGGCCTCCCCCAAGGTACGCAACAGAGCTCGGTCTGCTGCTTTATGCATCCAGTTTCTACCAGCCCCCTTATGTAAATCATCCCGCCATCTAGCCGGAGGCAATTGTGTATGCAACTATGCAATTTTTTGGACTAAAATGTATGGGATTGCGTAAATACTTACCCATTGCTTATGTTTACCCCACGTGAGTCACCACCCTACCACAAGATGCAAAATTAATAAACCCTCTAAATAAACTAAAATAAACGCTCATTTATCCCAACCCAACGCCATCGCTCATGAACAGCTCATAAATGCTTAGCTTTAGATGTTGGGTAATTAATGGCCAAATAAAATAAAAAATATATTTGTATTAAAAAAAAGGTTATACTGTAATGCACCACATCCCCAAGTCCTATTTGCCATTTGTATTGAGATTGGGAGCGCAACCGATGCGATAACGGGAACAATATGGAAAACGTTAAAACAGGGATCGGAACCGGTTTTTTAAAAAACCTCGTAATAGGCCAATATTTTAAAATGTTTTGCACTCTTTATGTAGTACTCAATATTTTATGTATTAACAACATCGTAGTTTTTAATTTCTCCATTAACAAATAATTTATATACCAAAGAACGAAAGAGAACGGAATTAGAACAGTTCTATTATATGAGAATAAACCGGTATTCGATCCCTGCACTAAAACCCAAGACATCACTCGTGACATCTGTGATATGGGTACTTGAAGGTCACATACGTATACGGAGCATTCCGTGGAAACGTGTCGTAAGCGACACTGACTTTTCAATACGTTTGAGAAATTAAATTAGTAAGTTACGGTATAATAATACCATATCTAGGGTTTAAGATAAGTTAGAGCGACTAGCACATTTTATTAGGGGAGCTACCATAGTGACACGTAATCGACAAAATTCATGCAATGCTCCATACGTGTTTGTTGGTATACAGCTGTAACCAAGCCGCCTCCTTGAGGAGGCAGTAATTGGCACAGTCTTGGACGCATAAACGGCAGTGCTTGACCTGCTAGCGAGCCTCTTTTGAGATCAACTGCTACTTTTAAAAAAGTAAGCCAAATTTGAAAGAAACAAAAAGAATTCGGATCTTAATGTTTTAAGTGTAAGTCTAGCAGACATAAATAGCTACGAGTGTGCTTGTCATCTTGGTACGTCACGTTCAGTCAAAGACGTATGTTGTTCAATAACTACACATATCGTGTTACATTGGAACGTAATCTATCTTTTTAGCGACATCATTGTGACCTTAGTTTATGATGTTATTTGTTCGTACAAAATAAATCAGCATATTATTTTACATGTTCTTCAATTTCTTGTTAGAGAAATACATATATATTCACTACGTTATGTAACTTATCCTCACAATTATACATATTCTTTATAATAAAACACATGAATACATGACGTTTTATCGGAATGTCGTTCATTTATGGCATTGCCTCAATGATCGGATACAGGGTACGAAACTAAGGTCGCCCGCTGGGCCGCGCCTCATACGAACTTGTTTATTGCATTTGGGGCTTTTATGAATATTGTCGCCTTTTCTATTACTTCTGGGTGTTGACTATAGATAAAATGAAATAGATGTACTAAGTTACCTACCGCATTTGTGAACGGCAGCAGGGTTTTCAAGAAATATTCATATTATATTATACGCCCATTTTTTATTTAAACAATATATTGGAAGTAGCCAATTTAGTCGTTTTAGTTCGTCGTAGTTTCCCACAACACAAACAATTAAATTAATAACTTGCAGTGTGTTACTCGATATTGAATCATTCAAAGCTGCTTGTTTAGCATTAAAAAGCGCAATTGAAAATAGTGAAAAAGGACAACTATGTAAAAGCAGGGACTCCCGAGGGGAGTTCTCTTTGGGGGGTCCATTTTCACTACAAAGCTCATAAACCCAAGGTCCTAGAACTGCAATCTGCAAAAAAATATGTAAAAAGAATGTCAAAATTGAATTCTTTAAATTTTTTATCTTCCAACTATCAGAAAAACTCACTAAATTAATGTAAATACTAAATACGACAAGTGAAAATAGGTAATCAATTAAATAAATGACTGATTAAAATATCTCAGTATCAGTGGTAGCTACATATTGAAGTGGAACAATAACAACGCGTATAAACAGTGCAAGTGTGAGGAACAGTGCGACAGTGTAAGGAACAGTGCGACAGTGTAAGGAACAGTGCGACAGTGTGGGACAGTCGCAGCGGTGGCGTAGCGGACATGTGCGCGTGCGATGCGGCGCGGCGGCGCGTGCGCGTGGCTCGGCGCGCCGTGCGGCAAGAACGGCGTGTGCGCGTGCCGCGTGCACAGCGCGCTGCTGCAGGTAACGTGTGAGACCGCGGTCGTATCGACCCGCCGCCTGCGGCCGACAGCGGCTCGTCGCACCAGGATGCTTAGCCAAGTTGCCAATCGCTAGCGCTTAGTAGCCTATCGCAGTTTTCCCTCTCTGTCACTCTTTCATATTAGTGCGACAAAGACAGTTAGCTGCCTTTCGCTTACGATTCACGATGAAGCGCTAGCGATTGGCAACTTGGCTAAGCACCAAGGGGTGCCGCATGCGGCGGGCGAAAACGACCACTTCCGAGCATTCCCGAACACACCATTCGGACGCGGGGCGACGGGTCGTTATTGGCCGCGGGCCATATTGCGGAAGACTTTGGCCAGGATTTGTTTTTCGTGCATACTCAGAATCATACTGACTTGTACTTGTATATTGCTACCCCAACGGATATGTTAAATTTTACTCGATACGTAAAGTAGTCCAGACGCGTATACAGTGCAAGTGTGAGGAATAGTGCGACAGTGTGAAAGAGTGCGACGATAGTCGGAGCAGTGGAACATGTCGCATGCGCGTGGCTCGGCGCGCCGTGCGGCAAGGACGATCGTCCACGATTGACGATTAAGCGTTAGCGATTGGCAACATGGCTAGGCACCCAGGTCCTTGCAATCACATTCGTATATGGAATTATGGACTTGGTAATAAACATTCCGAATTCCACATGCAAATCTAAACACTACTACTATCAGAGTTAGGCAAAAAGTTATCTGACTACAACCAGGGAACGGAACCGGTTATTATTAAAAACCTCGAAAAGCCCAATATTTTAAATTTCTTAATACTTTTTATGTAGTACTCAAAATTGACAATACCGATACGGTATTACATATTTTCAAATTATTCCATTAACAAAGAATTTATACACCGAAGAACGAAATTAGAACCGTTCTTTTGTATGAAGAAAAAACCGGTATCCCATCCCTGACTACAACATCAGATTACTTCTTGCCTAACTCTGATTATTGATTACTAATATTTTTCATTCTCTTTTCTTTCATTAAAATAAAGCAATAGGTACCCAATATAACAACAAAAGCAAAATTAGTAAGGAAAAGGAACAAGCCAATCGCCACCACGAATTAAATCAAGCGAGAATTTCGTTCCGCCTTGGATAAGTTTTTCAACATCGATATTAAAAACAAAAGTGGGTATAAGTTACGAAGTTCTATTATCCGTTCGAGTAGAAAAGAAAAGGGAAGGTATTCCTTAACACGTTATCCTTAAAAGTTCCGAGTTTTGATGTTGATGTGACGTGACGTGACGTTGATACCTTTTTCCTAATGTATTATTTAGAGTTCAGTGTGTTTACCATGAGCTACTTTCGCTGTGTTAACGCGGACTTGCTTTCTTTCCATCTCGCTCGTACTCGAGTGAATATCTGAGCGTTTCAACCGCCGAATTTTGGTGGCATCATTTTTGCCGTCGTCATTTGTATAAGCGTCAAAATTATTTTCGTTGTCTTGTTTCATAGCACTTTGTCACGCTTTTAGTTGTTGTTTCGTATATAAAAAAAAAATCTGGTGCACTTGTATTTTTTTAACACTAGATTTTAATCCATACATCAGAAATTGAAAACAAAACATCATCTCATACAAAAATCACCACTGTGTGCCACGTTTTATAGGGACACAAAATAAGACAATGAAAATAATTTTGACCCATAATGTACCCGTGCCTCCTTCAAATTACTAAGTAGCACATTGTTACGAATAGAAACTTCGGCAAAAATGATACCACCAAAATTAGGCGGTTGAAACGCTCAGATCAGATATTCACCCACTCACGTATTGGTGCGAGCGAACCGGATATTATAAAGTACAAAGTCCGCGTTAATAACGCAGTGGCAACTCATGGTACTGCTGTAGCACACACAGAAACAGGACCCTGTTACTAAGGTTCTACTGTCCGTTCGTCAGCGTATCTGTCTGTATATTACGATTTACGATTGTCACGAGGTCTCATGAATCGAGTAGAATTATAGATAGCTTACATTTTCACACAATATGTATTTTCGTTGCCCTACAACAAATAATATAGTGTCTCACTGCTGGGCAAATGCCTCCCCCCTAAGTCTCCAATCGTCCCGGTTTTGAGCAACCTGTGGTCAGCCGTTGAGATACGCGTCCATCCGCCACCTCCTCCTGGGTCTGCCTGGTATAAAATTAATATAATTATAAAGAGGAATCCCATGCAACTAAGGCGTAACAAAGGACTATAATCTCGCAAAATATCGATTTTTAGAGCTGAATTTGTTTTCTTCTAAATTCTCTTTCATCGATTCGTAGAAACATAAATTTATATTTATATCACACCACAACAAAGTGCTACGAAATATGTCAACGCGCTACGGCGTAGTACAATGGCCGTAGCATAACGATTTGCCTAGTACGAGTAGTATAATTTTTACAACATATCGTTTCAAATGAGGTTACAAAACTATTTTCATAATCATTTCTGTGGCTGCGATTTGAGCGTGCATTATCGTCCATATTTCTTTTTGTCGTCAGTTTTTAAATAGACAGACTAGGTACGAAACGAATATACTAGATGTCGCCACGAGTGTTATCATTTCGTTCGCGGCTTATATTTTCAGTCTCCATCGGAAATTGATTCCGCTGTCCTCGCCCGAAACCAATTAAAATGCAGGATTTTAAATATTGTTTCAAGTACTGCGGCTTTAACGGTATCTGGGAAC